>JABASH010006012.1:0-11199 GCA_019776445.1 Tomocerus maximus
ACACTATTGGAGATGGATATATGGACAATCTATGAAAGAAATTTCAACAATGGGTTTGGCGTATTACCCGGGTTTCAGCCTGCCAAACTTAGGTCCGGAATTTAGTAAAAGACTAGGTACTACAATTCTTATATAAGTTCTACATGAATGTTCTGGTCATTCTAAAACTTTGAAGAAAAAACTATATTTTCCTTTGTAGTAGAGCAGCTTAACAGAAAGTCTGGTCTTTATCTCGGTCTATGCATGGCATGGATGCTATTAATGGTATAAGATCAGACCACTTTCTGGATTTCTTTTGCATACGTCAACATTTCTGTTAGATTCCCTGAAATCTTTTGACGATAAAACTTTCCATGAAGTACTAAATAAATTACATGCAACAAAAGTACCCTGTCGTTGAAAATCCAAGCATTTAAAAGTAGTACGATTGGCACAATAATAGTAATACGACTGCTACTACGACATTCTATAGAGTGTTATGTTATGTACCGCAAATTGAATATTATTAGAATATAATAAGATATGATATAAAGTAAATAAAAAAGCACATTATGTTATCTGAACGATATGTAAGGAGATGGATACACGCCATTCCTTTAATTGCAAGATTTCAGTTTAGGTATATTTTGAAATGCAACGACTTTGTAGATAGGACATTATGAGTAACATGTTGTGAATTAGTGTCTGTGCTTCGTAAATTAGAGTTTAACAGTTCGAAAGCTTAATGAGCCTAAGAGTCTTGAGTTAAATAAAATTCTCAAGAAGATAACAAAGTCGACCTTTGCAAAGCTTTGTTAAAAGAGTAATTACGTGCTGGTTTCTTCCATGTCGGTATGTTCACTGTTGGAAATGGAAATGTGAATGTATTATCTGACAGTCTTGTAAAGTCTAATGTAATTGTATAGATATCTTATAGTTGATAGGCAAGAAGAGAACAAGAACCTCAATTCCTGCATGCCCTTTCTTAAGCAATGCAATTTCCCATCAAAAACTTTAACCACATTTTTCACACATTCAGAGAATACTGAATGCCTGTTTTACTTATCAACATTATCTTTAGAACTTTGCAATAACAATAATATTGTCTACCTGCATCCTTGTCCTTACGTGCACAAGGCAAAACAGCGTTCGTTGTGCAGAAACGAGCGTTCCGGTATTGGTGCAGAATATTATAATGCACTATCTACACAGAAGATTCTTCATCGTTTACAACCCAAAGTTCCGTCTTCAAGTCCTCACAGATCTTTTCACACAAAGCAATCTACATTCCTACATATCCTTATCTAAACAATGCCGGAGTAAAACAAAATTTCATTTCAACGCTCGAGATTTCTTCAATTCATCAATATACAATCTTGTCTTGAATTTACATATTTACAAACCTGTTGCAGATTTATAGCAAAATATTTTAGCACAAGTCCCTTGAACTACCCAATGTAACTGCCTGACAAGCTAGAAAATTCCTTTAAATCTACTAGAAAGTTCAATACTAACAAACAATAGTAAACACGTAATAATCGCCAACAGTTTCGTGTGAGTGAGCATCATTCTACATATCATAATCAAAATCGTAATCATGTTTTTATCGGCACCGTCATGCCAAGTATTATGTTCGAGCTCAGGAAGGTGCTAATAAAACAAACCGATGAAAAAAATATCATTGTCTTTAGTAATTCACACAATAATGTGAGGAGGGAAGTCTATAGACAGAATTTCTATTGTTACCGACAGTCGCCTTTACTCAAGCCAAGATTGCAAAATTATTGCACATTATATTAAGGCATTATTATCTCTTGTACATTGAATGTTTACATAGCGCGTGTCAAGAAGCGGAATATCGCAGAAGGTGTCTAAAATTAGATTGCAACATTAACATACTAAATCCTCTCTTACAATGCATCAATGGAGCTGTGTGCAAGTTCTTGTAGAAATTTCAATATCCCATGCATTGTAATGTTTTGCAGAAATAGATTAACTGCAAAAGTTACACTTTGTCCTGGTTTATGCACAAAGTTCATAGCATTTGTACTGCGGATATATTCTTCTTAAATGTTCATTATAAACTGGTAAATAAATATAATTGACTAATAAAGAAATTTTAGACTCTCTATATTATGAACGTTAAATATTGATACATATTTTTAATAAACGTTTTAGTAGCCCAAACAGTTCGATCTACAATCGAATGAGCTCAGGTTGGGAACGTTTTGAATCCTAAGTGCTTATTATTTATTATTTATATGCCTATTTTGTTCAATATGGGAAAAATGCACACTTTTGAACGTAATTTCCTTTTGAGCAAGTTAATTTTAGCAAAAACCTATTACATGTGTGTACATAGAGTTGGGTGTTTGGATAACTTTTTAGTTCTTTCCTTCTCAACGTGTAGTATTTTCGTCCATGAAATGCTGAAATAGATTAAACTTTGTATAAATGTATCTAACCTGCTCCACATTTTGCCATTGTATTTCCCTAACGATTTCCTCAATTTCTTCATCTTTCAGTACTCTTGGTTCTGGCAAGTTAATAAAAGCCGGAGTCCCCAGTCTTCCATGTTCACTTCCACCGCTGTTTCCATTAGCACTGGCAGCTCCATTGACACTCTTCCCAGCTGGAGATTCCAACAGATCTGGTCCACTTTTTTCATCTCGGCTGTAAGAAAACCAAAAAAAAATATAACGCTTTCCACACCAGACTAAAGTATTGCTAGAGACTATAGAGAAAAGTAAGAGTTGCAGGTTGCAGCATTGGGTAATGGATATAATTAACCAAAGTATGCACGGAGCATTATAAACAGCGAATCACAGGTTTTAATGTTTTTGCCCGTAAACTACATTCATAAAGATTGTTTAAAAATTCGTAAACACCATAAAAACAGAAAATCTGATATCATAGTTATGCAGGTTCAAATTATGTATAGAATGAGAGAGGTGTGATTCCTAGATAGAAACAGATCTCGTTAGTATCAAGTAAACGAGAGAAATCTATCTTGTAAACAGACTTAACAGACGGACAGGCAGTAAAGAATAAATAAATACCAGCAGAGTAATTTTACTACTTTTAACATGTAACCTACGTAGAATGTAGAAACGCAGTAACATAATACCTACATGCTGCTAAGTTAAGATTAAACGTATCATTATAATTAATTGATTAAAGCCAGGATTTTCCCTCTGGCCATTCACAAACTGCGATGTATACCTTATGCTACTTTTCATTCTACAAATGCAAACAATCTAAATCTACTATTCTGCATCTTCAGGAAAGACCGTACTGATAACAATACCAACTATAAAGTTATCATACCATACAATACACAGAAAAGAAACTTTGTATAAACGGCCCATAAAATTTCAAATAAACTCGCAATGTACTGACGTCTTCCATGCTAATCTCTTCTCAGTAGTACTTAAAGAGTGTTTCAAAGAAATCGATTTGTCCTGTGCAAAAGGATTTCTTAGAATAGACTTTTCTTGAATATTGATCATGTACCAAATAGAACACATATGTAGCAGTCCGTGATACATAAATGTGCTGTATTTTAACTGAAATGGAAAATATCTCTGCTCGAATGGTTGTGGTTACGTCAGAGTATGTGTTTAAAGACCACTACTAAGTGATATTATAGTGTGCCATAATTATTAGAACTAAATATATGTAAAATAACTTTGATTGTGGCAGTGTAGATGAATGTAGATCTATCCTTAAAAATGTACTTTACTTAATACTTAAGTAATAACAAACATTTTTAATTTCAAGAATTATGAATTAATTCAATGTCATAATATCTTTAGGTCACAGTGTCCTTGGTTCATAATTTGCAACTATATAAGTAATTATGTAAATGGATATTACACTTAAGGTCATATGGAGATGGAAGAATCAAAGAACCCAGCAAAACTTGTGCACTTAGGTGAATTGAGACATTTAGTACGTACAAAAATGACCTAAGTAACCTGAGTCTAAGGAAAGATTGGGCACCGAGTGTGATGTTGTTTTATGATGTATGGTTAAAACTGCACTACCATATATGTAAAGTCATTATGTGAATATCAGTAAATCTGAAAAATTCCTGGTGGTCAAATAAAACATAACAGTTTGTTAAGTTTGCATGTTTTCTTGGCATTAGAAAATCCCGATATAAGTAGAGGCAATCAGCAAAATGGTAATCATACGTGTTTTTTGACAATTGTCTCTGACATATTATATACATTAGCTATCTTGACATAGGAAAAGTGTAAAATAAATTAACAAGGTCAAAGGAAAACTGCTTTCGTAGGCAAGAAAACAAGTGATGGCATCCCATCGGTTCTGTAACTAACAGAGCTGCACATTAAAGGAAATGTTTACCATTAGTTTGTTTAGTCTGAGATTTTCTTTTTTACAAGAGTAGAGTGATCTCAAAGGATTTAATGTTGCAGTTAGACAGAATTGACGGCCATAATCCATTGCATGACTACGATAAATAATTTTCAGTGCTGGACGACATGAACTGCAAGTGTTGCTACAATTTTCCTCCATTAGAGCTTACTTAGAGTAGCTCTAATATAATCCGAAAGTAGAGACAACTCAGCGAAAGGATAGACAGTTTTGATTTTTTTCCTTTTAGAGAGATCAGGCGGTCACCTAGCCACAATAACTTCTTGCGTAACATGACTGCAGAAGCCATTCAATCTAGCAAACCAGAAATTCAAGACGAAAAAAGTACAACAGGTTCTCAGTATCCAATCGATTCTTTTCAAGATCAGAATCGCCTCCGAAATTCATACGGAAAGTTCCCAACAACTTCTAAATGAGTCTCAGAGTCACAAAGCTTAGTGGGAATTTAATTGTAAGCCAAATGAACTGCCTCGGATAATGCATTTAAGATTGGACAGGAGGAGTATCAGTTCCTTAATCATTTCATTATATACCAGAACAACTATACTTTGGAATTCACAACAACCGGATTTGATTAATAGATTCGAACGGGGTACACTCAGAGCACTTTTAATTCAACTCCTACCATCACATCTCACTGAAACTGGTAATCTACGTAATGGCTTTTGCATTAAACCACGGGATTACCAATGAAGTCAACGGTGAAAACATTCCACCAGAGAGTCTACACTATATAATTGAATTTGCAAACTATCATTATCATAAAATTTAATAAGTCCGAGCACATTAAACCGTGAATATTACAAGATATTTTTTCTGAGGAATGATGTGAACGCACATTTTGTTCAGTTTGACGAGAGTAATAATTAAGTATCGACAGACTGCTTTGTGGCCAATTGCCATACAGAATAGGAAGTGAGAGCTTAATCATTCAAGAAGCATAAATTATTTATTCATGCATTATATTTAACAAAACTACTATTACTTATTCCTAGTTGACGGGTTTCCATTGAACATTTTAATTGCCTTAATTAAACTTGTCTTGCTCCTTTCATTTCTCTCTCAATACTTGCTTCATTTCATTTTTAATACTACTACAAAAAAACATAATTTTGTAACAGTCCAAGCTAAAATCATGGTCCCTGTGGCATTTAAAGAAAATATTTTGTTCTGCTTTATCGGAACTAATAGATTAAAATAGCTTACTACGATTTAACAAAGTCAGATCACATTCCAATTGTGTGTTACTTACCATAATTAGCATACATAATGTTAAGATCAGTTATTACATAATACTTCAATTATCTAAGTTATAATTTAATTGCCTTTCGACATGCGTCTATCGTCTTTCGTCTGCCTTATACCTACTCCCATTTACATTACTCTAATTTAATCGGACGAATCGTGATCAAATGCACAAACTTTATTCATTAGGTATTCGTCCCATTTCATAATAATATGTAATTGCATACATGAACATGGTTCTTAGTTATTGAATATTTGATAAAAGTCCATTTCCTACATTTGCGTACATTTTAAAATTGATTTTGTACCTGAGGGTAGCACGGATTGAACTTGACTGGCTTTTATGTGGCATTTTATAAATGTACACAAACTACGAAAGGAGATATCGATGCATGTTAAATAATAAATACAATAGTAGCATGTTTACCGTTATTACCAAAACTGTAAACCAAACCACAACGACGAAAGTTAATCTGTTTTATTCGTGAGATGAATTTGCACTGCGAAAAACATGAATAGATTGCAAAATGTAAACTAAATGGTGTTCTAGGCTAGGTTTATTTACATGCTCCAACAGTAAGAATTGAATAGCAAGGTTTGATATAATAAGTAAACCTCTTAAAATACAACAAAACCGTTGCTGCACACGTGGCATGCCACGATATACCTAAACGTTACAGTGTTTAATATTTTTATATCATTTTGAACTTTAGAAGGAGTTGTATTCACAAGCAGGTAGTTTTACTGTAGCTATAACATATTACTTTTAGTTATCCTTCATAATTATTAGTTCCATTTATGCATTCGCTGAATAGCGGCTAACCACAAATAAGTAGATAGAGACTCTCATGCATTATTTATGGTTCTCTCTCCTCTGTCACTGCCATGAAATCTCTGTAGCTAAGTGTACAATCACAGAAGCATAAAATAAACTGGACAATAGTTAAAATCTAAGAGCCATTTAACATTGCTGACCTTAAAGTACTTTAATTATCATTCAGTAAGTACTAATAGCTGACTACTGTACTTCTGTAAATGTCTACAGGCTGTAACTAAAAAATTGTCTGGGATATAATGCCTAAATACTAAATACTATTAGCAATGTACTTGACTTGCTTGTGTAGTGTTAGGTAGGTGAAAACCGAGTAGGAAACTATGTAGGAAGGAACTTGTGGTAACTAGTGTAGTACTTATTGTTACTATTTAATTGTAAGACATTTTAGAAAGAGTGGTAACTATTTGTAAACGTAGATAGAAAAGAGAAGCCATTATGACGTTGAATTCTGTGCAGAGCTGAAACTCCTACATAAGAAAGGAAACAATTATAAACCGCAAAGATAAATAAATAGAGTACCTAGCTGATATTATGTTTAGCGAGGCGGTAGTGCAGTGTAATGAAGTGAAGTAAAGTAGGTGGATCAGCAGATTTAGAAGCAAGACGTCTAGTCTAGATAACAATGTAAGTTAATATGGTTCATTCTACGCCATGTTAAGTCATTACAGTATTTGCCAAATGCCTTGCCATGTTATTTGTAGGTATACATAGAGACAAGGATTATTTGCAGCACTACTTGAGATTTATAACAACCATATGACATTCCCATACAATGCATTCCTCTGCTCTATATATAAATACGGCTATATACTATTATTATATGTAGTCGGGGATAATATACTTAAATGTGTATCTGTATTAGTTAGGAGTGAGAAAACTGGGAGACTTGAGCATCATCATATGCATTCTTAGATGAGAGCAGATGCATAATATATTTATAATAGGCAGGGAGCGTCTCTTGGAAATATCTGCACTCTCCATTCCACAAACAACTCCACGCAGACCACGAAGAAAGACACAAGTCAACAACGACATACATATTTACAACACCAGCATCACTTTATTTCTAGTATACAACTACATACATAATAATATTAGTAAATGTACAGCAGACTATAGCACGGAAGATCAAACTTGAGAATAATCGTATAGGTACTTTTAGAACGGAGGATGAATTCAGGCGAGTCATGATGCAGTTAGCTTACTTTTACGATTAGAGTTTACTTATGTTCGTCCGTTGATTCGTTTTTCGTCTCATTTAAGATGCACATCACATCTCTCACATTAAACACTCTCTGTGGATGAAATGGGATGGATGGACTTATGTGAAATTGCATTCCCGACAAATAAAATATCCTTCCTACTTCTTTTCTTCCTCAAGAAGAAGAATTCGAGAGTTGTGTCCCTACTGCCACCAACACTAGTTTAATCCAGTTAAATACTCTCCCCACTACCACAAGATTCATTTCAATAGACTTTCGTCGTCCTTCGCTCCTATATATTACATGTACTTAAGACACGTTAAGTAGTCCTTCAGCACAACAGATATTTGCATCCAAAAAACCTTTCAGGTACTTCACGCTTTACTACATGAATATACATCCTTAACTATTTAGTGTGTGTTAGCATGCAAATGACGATCTGAGACCCTGTAATACCATTAGCTCTATAAGTATCACTGTAATTTAACTAAAAACTTGGCAAAAGAATAAAGATACTCTATATCCTTCCTCGTACTCCTCTGTTTGGAAACTCTTATTCCTTCCTGGCGAGAGATTCTCTTCATAGTTGTCAAAACCTGACATTGAGATTAAACTTTGCTCTAGCCATTTACATGCTCTGGCAATTTTCTAATTATTTTATTACCACCAATTCATTTTTAAGCTTTGGTTCAACTTTTTGCTCAACTGAGCAATTGTTTCATCTTGAATACCTTTTTGCCTTGCCTAATTCAATTTACTCCGCCCAGAAAAATAATTACAACCTCCAGACGTGACAACATGCGTTTACTATCCTAGAGAGTGAATTTTGGATCATAGATACCGATTGCTTTCATGAATTTTAATAAACGTCTACCAATACCTACCAATGTTTATAGCAAACACATATCAATACCCTTTAAAAATAACTTCTGTCTGGGTTTACACATGGTTGTCAAATACAAATGCCTCTATCCCAAAAACATATGTACATTTTTATTCAATTCCCTTGTGGTGCTAGGAAGCATCAGTTGAAATTTGCAGATAGAAATTATACTGGTGATAGAAGACGGAAAAATTTTGTAAAATCATCTTTAATTTCGAACTATTTATTCTAAAAATTAAATTACTTGATTTGGGAAAGTTTTTTTAGGGCTTTTATGATAATTTCATTTGAGACTTTCCTACAAATGAAGTTAAATCGAAAATTTTACTAAAAAAGTTGAGAACTCGCCAAAAATGTAAAAATTGCCACCCACGTACGGCATTAAAGGAATTTCGCATGTCGCTCACCACCCTCAGACAAAGTTTCGCAATCTTTTTGTAACTTAGCTCGGACTGAGGTAATTAAACGCATAATAAGTAGTTTCAGTTGCTGTTGACACCTGTCCTTGCTATTAACACAAACTACTAAAAATTAAAAACCATTTGCAATGTTCATCAAAAATGAATGAAACAATGAAAGGCAGCCTCTATTCTGATTCAATCCTCAATCCAACCATAATGCAATTCTACATGACCTTTTTCTGTTGCTGTGAAATAATTTATTGTAGCAGCATTCTTAGGTAAAGCAAGTGACCATGTAATGAAAATAATTGGACTTGTATTCACTGGAAAGAATTTTGACTTTTTCAAACGTATCACCATTTAGCATACAAAAACCTTTTGTAGTACGAATTTTCAAAGCAATGCCTGTCGCTTATTCTGTTGTTTGAGATATTTTCAGATGACATAATTTGTAGTAAAAAGGCCTTATAATGATTTGAAGCTGTGCATCTGCATTGTTTAATAATATTTATGAGCCAATTTGTATTCAAATTTGAATGAATACAAAGTTTGAACTATTAATACGAAATAATTAATGGTTTCAATTAAATTAAACTCCTAGGGATGCAATATTAAAAAGAAATGCACTGTCAGAATAATGCAGCTTCATAACGATCATTATGATGCACAGGTAACAAAGTAACAACAGCAGTGTGTATCGCCATGTAGCATTTTATGCATATTATTATAAATTATAATACAGACTAGTTAATTACCCCTAAGGAGTGGTACCTACTTAGGCAAGTAATCAGAACTTTTTTGTAATTATGTTCTACTTAGAGAGCGGTAGTTAAATTAAAGAAAAATGTAAGCCATATCATGTCTCGTTAATCAAGTAACCACGTCTAAATAAAACATTCTTGCATGTCGCAAATAGGGAACAAAAATAGCAGCCGTAGAAATTCAGTTTTATTACTCGAGAAGGTGAGATAAGAGATGGAAACGCAGTTCACATCGTAAATGCCCTAACTAAACCTACGAGACTGAAAACTAGAGCATCATGCATGGGAATAAAGAGAGTTAATAATCATATGGCTTGACTTTTGGCAAGCAGAACAAACATCATCCTTAGTAATATACGACTTTGATGGTAATAATATTATTCTGTGCACATTTATACAACATGCATGCATATTATTAGTACAGTTTGTAGACCACATCCATGGCCATGAATGAAGTTTCATCCTTTAATCAATACTTAAGAAATTCTTGTCCTATTTTAGCTCGTAGCCTGCGTCATCCTATAACACAACAACTAAACACTTAGCCAGAAATTCAATAACATGTCAATGTTTACTGTCAGATTTAGTCTATCTGGCATGCTCTTTGCCCTAATGTCACCTCAGTTCCTGCATTCTCCTTTAAGGCTGAGATACCTCCTTAGAATAAACATGCCCCTATATAGATACCACAATGACAGTCACATATCTCCATTTACATAAGTATATGTCACATTTTCCATTGCACGTTCATAAATAGTGAGAAAGTCAGTCACGGTATATGCAATATTTCTATTTAATTACGCACAGAGGAAACCTTACATAACGGAAGTCATGGAACCGTGATTAAAGTGTCCCTTCAAGCGATTTCCCCTCATATCCGTGTCAGGAACCTTCTACCGCGGTATAAAAGCTATTATTATTATAGTTTACTAATGCTTAATGCAATTACATCATTTATTAAACTAAATGCTAAAGATGGGGTGAGATGGTTGAATGAAGGATTATAAATATCATGTTTTGTTTACAGCTCCAAGTTGAGGTGCTATTAGTAATTACTCCGCAAAATTACAGATAAGATGCTTAATTTTCCCTCCCATCTAAAGAGCATAGACACCTTTTATGCAAACCTAACTTGAAAAGTTGTTTTCATACCCAGAATTCCGCACCATTCGGATTCCGCCTCATTGTCTCTGGGAATATTTCCGTTTGAGCTCTTGCATCACTTAGGTATTTGTAATAATGTACCTTCTGTTTGTTTGAGTTGTTTCCTGAATTTTTTCTACCTTTTCCGCGTCCAGAGATAAATAAAACTCGGTAATAAACCTCATGAGCTGACAGTTGATCTCTATTAGGTGCACGATGTACAAAAGTTAGAAATAATACTGCGCCGCCGTCACACCTAATAGGTAATTCATGCGATGGGGAGGACATAAAAGTACAGGTCGGTAAACTACACTGTGAATAATTGATAAATAGCATTATAATACATTAT
>JABASH010006013.1:0-11199 GCA_019776445.1 Tomocerus maximus
TAGATATTACATCCAACTCAAACTTCTTTAATGTTACAACTACTTCCTTTCTTTTTATCTTAGCAGCCCAAATGCACTACGGAGACTTTGTGTTGTTTATATTTAATACCTTCACGTAATACTCGAAACGTGGGCTCCTGCCTCTCTCAAGTCTCAGCCAATGTGCATACAACTATCATTTTCTAAAAATTTATACGTTTATTCCTATAAAAACAGTTCTATATTCTACCCTTGCTCTAATATTCACGTATCTGTTACGAATTCGAAATATAAAACGCTATTAAGTAATCTGCCTACTATCCTATGACAGCGACTTAAACGAACTTCAAAAAGTTCAACGTTTAACATGCCCCATGTATGAATCATTATCTGACAAGTCAAACAGAGAGCGTGTCTAAGCAGCACATTATGATGATGATGATGAGACTCAAATGCTTCCTCCCATTCTATCCTACATACTATATTTTGGCATGACGTAAGAAACTATAAGACAGAGTACATTTAACTCTGTGAACAAAGTATTCTTTCACAGTGTACAAGTTTACTTGTGCATAATTATGACCAAGCAGTCCAAAATGCCATAGCGCTCAGCTTCTGCATGGAACATTCGAAATCACGAATCCTATAACTAAATTACACTATCACTAACAACATGAGTTCCAACCTCCAACCTGTGCTGTGTTTACTTCAGTCAATTGAATATACCAGTTGATTGAACTGCTCTTATACAAAACGAGACGGTTTTTTACTGCAGCCCTACTAAGCACTGCTGCTTTTGTTTAGACTTAAGCTGCTACATTGTAACTATAAATTGATGGCCATAAGTATTTATAAGACATATCCAATCAAACCATTTCTGCAGAGATATACTGTCTCTGTGGGTACCTTAGATGTTTTTATATCTGCCTTGCACGGAGGAAGGTGAAAAACAGGGCGAAAGACGATGATGTCTTATTTTCCACAGCGGTCAGTCGGAGAATGAAAAATTGCCCAATTACCCAAGGATAGAATGACTCTGAGGTATCTCTCAGCTTTTCTTCTCTGTAGTTGCCTTCATGCCGAAAGCCTCTAGGGTGTTCGACTCAATACATCCAGTCAAAGTCAAGTAAGTAAAACAGTCAAGATCTCCAATAATAAGACATCTCTATACGCAGACTATGGGTAATTTAGAATCTATATCTCATCAAGACATACCAATTCCTATTTATACTATAATTTGCGAACAAACTACAACTTACCTACCTACTTTTATATATAGTACGTGTAATATCTAACCTACTTAAGTTTCACCACATGGCATTTTCCTTACTTCGTACGTTGAAAAATCACGCGAAACAAAATCCAAAAACAAATTACCAAAATTCTGACATTTTATTGCAATATTTCACCTATCAATCTGTTGAAGCTGGAATTTTCTAAACCAAAAGAAATTTTCCATGACTTTCCAGCATGCCGCATTTATTCCAACACTTCAAATTGCATATCATTTGGGATTGACGCCAAATGTACTAATCACAATCACAACTAACGATATGACAATGTTAAAAGGACAGGTAGAGATGGCAGTTATTTGTGATTTTGTACCACCAAAAAACTCCAATGTCCTTATGATATCAAAGATCAGTCGAGTACTAGCCCTGAGGACAAATCTGTTGTAGTATCGTCAATCGAATATAGTTCTAAATATGTAACAAAAAAGGTTTTTTAGTGATGAAAGATAGAGCATTCCTTGACATAATGAACTTGTAATCCAATAAAACCAAGTAAATTTGAGCGAGTGTCTGGAGAGAGGAGCTAAATAAAGTTATGTCTTACTGACGCATGAAATAGATTCAGAATTAGGAAGAGGTTAGCCATGTAGTGGAACGAAGTCACAAAAACAGTCTGAAGAAATAAGTAAAGGAGGGCGATGGTAGTAAAGCCAAAAGAAAGATCCATAATAAGAAGAAGTAGATTGAAGAGACTGACTGACAATGATCACCTTAATATACATAACGTGATATGAAATAACGACTGAGATAAGAGTCGGAAGAGGACAAGGACTATTATTACTGTGACAGGGACATGGCTGAGATGAGACGCTTGCCTTTCCAGTTTTTCCGAGTACCACCAATCACCACAGCACTAAAACATGCCCGAGCTGTGTAGATATACATATTACTCTTGATTCAACTACGCCTTCCGTAAAAGATACAAAGATATTGCATGGAGATACATTCTTTGAACATGCCTTTCATGCAATATCATCCTTTTCATTTCACTTCAAAACTGGTAAAACTGTCACATTAGTTGAGTTGAAGCCAAGGCCTCGACCGAAAAAACAATCGCACCCAAGACAAAAAGAGAGAAATGAGAAAACGGCTAGAAAATATGAACAAGTGGAGTAGAATGTCATAATGATGTGAGCGCATCGCATCATCAGGCTCTCTCACTTGCAATTTTTCACTCCTCGTCCGCTCTCTCTTCTCCCTACAGACTTCAATCCTCCATTCCATATATCCCCATTCTCCCCATGTCCAAATCTCTAACGAAAACTACAAAAAATATCTGCTGCCTGTAGAATTGTGTACAATTCCTTACACTTATATTATTCCGTAACGTATAACTGCATTTGTCTATAAAAAATCTCAACTTAAGATCCCTTTTTGCTATATAAGTAGCATAGGACTGAATAACACATCCCAATTCAGTTGTGCAGCATGGAAGGATATGCTCTTAAAATCTGGATCAACACTGCATTATATAGTCCCGAGAAAAATGAATTTAACAGTAGAAGAGGATATAAATATATCAATGAAGAACTACATACATATGAGAATGTAAATCTATATAGCTACTGAACTCTATTATGCTACTATATGTTAGAAATGTTATTTCTGAAAAGATCTAGAGTGTAGTAGGGTTCTTTCTTCTATCACTTCCTATAAAATGTTATCGAGCAACATCATTGAATTTCTTGTTTTCTTTTCTTGAGTCTATACTGGTGTTTACTTTCCTTCGGAATGAAGTGGAGCTACTATCTGTCTAACATTATGAGGGAAGAATGGTCGTTATAAGTTGCAATGATCATACTAAAGTAAAGTTCAGTTGAGTTTAGTTAGCTTAGTTGGAGAGAGGAGCCACAAGAAAAAAGGCGAGACGCATGCATCCCAATCATTTGTTTCCTCTGACATTACATTACATTATTACATTCAACATTACATTAGACATTCTACAACCTCATCTTATCTCCCTCTTCGTAATATAGTCTTTACTCTGGATATAGTGACGTGTGTAAGTATGTAGTGCTTATACTTAATGTGAGCAAGTGCATTATCCATAAAGATTAGGCATACTTTTATGTGTTCATGTACTTTATGGCATGTATCCCAATTTCAAATGCAGATTTCAATGCATTTCTCCTCCAGATACGCAAGGCATACTATTAAGAGTGATAATAATAGCCCTCATAGTGTTGTAGCATGCAACGTTTTAGATATGGATATTGTTATTAGGTATGACGAGAATAGTATTCTCCCTGCTGCACTCAAACGGAACTGACGGAGGAGGATGAGTAAGAGAGCTAGTGAAGAAGGCGAGGAAACAAGAGAATGACTCTCGGGACTAAGCACTTTTAAAATGCTTCTTCATACAAAAAATCACACGTTTCTTCAGTTCAGCTTGCTGAGTGATGCGATCTAACAATTTAGAGCCTGAGAAGTTATACAGTCGAGTGTTATGAAAGGTAAACCCAAGAGATAAAAAAAGAAAATACAATTTTTCCACTCCAGCATTCATAACATACCTCCTTTGTACATCGCCGATACAATCTACACTCTTATGCATTTTCCTATATATTAAATATGTAGAATGAAATTCTCGAACGCTCCAATCTATTCCCTTTACTTATTCATTTCAAATGGATAGAAACGTCTGTATTATGCATTTTGATGAAAATTTTATAGCTCAGCATAGTCAACAAGAAAAAGTTGATGCTTATTGGAAAATATATGGCAGAGAGGCATAAATTCAATCATAAAACTTTCTATTTTAAAAATGTTTAAAAGCAAATTATCGTTTGCTCTGTCTTCGCTACTTTTACAGCCAGTGTTGATCCTGGTTGGGAAGACGAACAAAAACAGTTGAGTAAGACAATCTTTATGGTATTAAGACTGCTTCTCTGAGATAGCCTAGTCTTCTTCGTATTAATTTCTAATCTCAACCATACAAGAAAGCGTAAGTGGCCCACTCTTTAATTCGAACACACTAAAACCAGACTAGGACACAAAAATGCGAAAGAAACTAGTACATTTTTTGAGCAGAAAAGTTATAGAAGTGCTGAGCTGCACTTAAGAAAGACGTGCTCAGTACTAACCTTGCCAATAGTCGTAAAAAGAATCATGGGCAAGATTTAATTTTTATGAGCATAAAAACAAAGAGGTTTACGAAGTCAAGTGTACTTACATAAAATACAGCAAAGCAAGAGTTTTAAAAAAGGGGTCACCAACCTGATAAAATGAACTGGTCGGTAATAAGTCACTGCTTCAAAGGGTCCAAAGAAATCGTATAAAGTGTACGTGTGTGTATAAGTCACTATATGTATGTCTGGGACTTTCTCTGCGTTGCACGTTTACGTATTTCTGTGTTCAGTTGAGCGAGCAAGCTCTGAGAAGGACAAAAGTCAAAGTCGACTCAATTATTCCTTATCCTTTCATTGCTCCAGCACACAGTTTGCAAAATTTGTCACTTTGTATGTGTACTTGTAGGAGTTGAGAGTGTCGAACGGGCAAGTGGCCCTGGCTCTTCCTTCTATTGTTGTTTACGTTTATGTCATGTGCTACTTATACAAGTAGGCAGATATATGCATGTACGACAATGACACTTAGATAGGAAAACACTGTTTCTCGGTCCTTTACGTGGTTTCCTTCTCTGTAGAATTCGTACTTACTCCGTCTTCGGTTCAGCTCCCTACACTACACAGTTTTCTTTTCTTCTGCGTTTACAATCAGAAAAAGAATCCTCGTATAGAGACGGCGGACCAAAGTATTCGGCGATCTCTATTCTTTTCTCTTTCGTCTGGTCGTCTGAAAAATGAGAAAATTTTATGATCAGACATAAAACTTTTCAACATGGCACCACATGTCACGAAATCAGAAATCACTCTTCTACTCTCTTTCTCCCTAGCCCAAATTCAACAAAGTTACACATACACGCGTAATGTAGCTCTACGTGTAGCCACCTATTAACTATATATATACTATTCTTATGTATGAACTTCTCTGGTTTGATTTGGTCTCCATTCTCATCATTGCATGCCAGGAGAAAGAGTCAACCAACTCTGGTTTGTTTCCGTCTTACGTACTTTTTCCTTCCATCATTCCTCATTCTCTAGAAATACTTACTTTTCTCCTGCCAGATGAATCTTCTCTTAAACTCGGAAGAAACTCTTGTTTTCTTTTATTTTCGTTTCAGGTCATAAGATTCAAACTAATGCCATAAGATTTCCATATAATATTTTAAGCTTGCCTCTAAGCAAAGACACCTACATACGTAACTCCTACACCTATTTAAAGAGACGGAAACATCTTGACGGTTGAAAGCTAGTTGACGGATGCGATAAGGATAAGCGTCAAGATTTCAAGAGCTCAAGGTAGTCAATCTCCAATTTTATGTTGGAACAAAGTAAATTTTATTACCAAACTAACTTTCCCTTCTCAACTACTCAACTCTAAGCTCAGCTTGCAGTACTGTTCAAACTAAATGCGATTACCAAGAAACACAATGCACTTCTTTCAACTCAAATAAGAGATAGCTCTGTCAAAGAGTCTTGTGAAGTACCGTCTTACAAAAATCCATTTATACTTGAAACATTGGTTTGTATAATAAACCCGCATAGGAGAGAGCGGTATGTTATAACATTATTAATGAGTGTATTTTTATACTAATTTATTAGAACCCGCACGAGATGTGCAAAGGGAGATAGCCCCAGTCATCTTAATTGTGAGTCAGCTACTTCGCCCAAGGACCTCTTAATTAAAGGGAATGTAAGGAAGAGTCGCAAGACGTTTCCTCCTCTTCTCCAAGTTTTCAATGAAAAATCGTAACAAAATAGAAATAGAGGCAGATGAAGACTAATGCTTATAGGTACTCACATAAGCAAGTGCATCTCTGTGGATAAATGAAGAAGAAGGGAGAAAGTCTGACTGCCCTGGCACCTAATAAGTATGAACGACTGAAAGGTATTTCTATTCCCTCCCACTCGGGCTATAGGAGCGGACTAGTTAGAAGATGCCGTGAGGAGAGCGAAACATATAAAACAGAATGACAGTTTTCATCAAGTCGGGCGGAAACGTTAATTATAACGGCCCAGGAGATAGATAACTTGATCATGAGAAGCATCCCAACACTCTTCTCTATCTTCGGTTACTTACTTAGTCTCCACTTGCATCTCTCCTCTTCAATCCGTCCTCCACTCTACTTGCCGTCGACATCCATACATACACTCTTCACTCCGCTTATGTAGCTACCCAACTTTACTTTAGTTTTGGCCTTAAAAGAAGAAAGAGACAACATCCATCTATTTTCTCTTTCCTTTCGGATAAGCCGGGAGGAGAAAGCTGGAGGGAGAAAGTCCTAGTGTGATGTACAGAGAGGACTTAGGCTACTTTATTTGCTTATCTCTACTGGCTAACGATAAGTCGTAGTAAAACTTGGGGAGTAACACTGTTAGTCTTTAGCTATGTCGCTTTTTGTACTCAAGCGACTTTCCTTAAGTAAGATAGAGCCACTTTCTTTCTGTTTTGTCCTTCTCGCCCTAGTTACCACACTTTCCCTTTTACTAACATACTTAAGTCACTCACTACAAAGTACACTACATTCTCTATACTGCCAGATACCATTTTCATTCGTCTACATACATACATGACGTAGGCTCGGCACCAGTGCTCCTAATATCCTCATTAAACTCCCAAGAATCGGCAAGCTCATTTAAGTCTTACATGGCACAGCAATCTATGATGCCCCACTATCTTCGTCATATCCACTTCACTCTCAATTACAAAACAGAAACTGTTCCGTTGCATATTGCATTGCGTGCTCTAACTATTCAACCGAAAGATATTACACCAAATACTCTTCCTAGATCACTATTCCAATTTGCACAACCGCAAATCTTGTCATGCCTCTCTTATTAGAACCGCACTCAATTTTCTCCTTCATTTCATTCGCAAGTCAGATCATTAGCACTTCTCTAGTCATATATGCACTCACATTCTACCTTAGTATAAGTATTAGTTACACACTGCAAAAGTAATACCTTGAATCACTTTGCACCCAAATCCACACTGCGATTCTCTCTCTCTAAGTGATGGATGAGAATTAAACACATGAAGAGAAACTAATGAAATTTGCACAGTCGAGAGAATCATGTGCTCCTATGCAATCCATGCATGGCTAGGAATTAAATTAATACTCTCACAAGGCACATTACAGAAACTAACCATGCACACAAATCCACGCATGTGTAAGTTACATGAAACGACCAAACCATCCTGTTCTTATACAAAGGGAATGAATAAACACAAACAAATTAGCACGAATACCATTTTATATAACCCATACACTAGTGCCCTAACAATTTCTAACAAATCATATTGGTTTGTAACAACAGACAACTAAAGTCTAACTTTACTACATCATAAAGACATTATAAAACGAAGAATGATCTTATCTAAAACAATTTAATTCTGCCTCATTTTGGAATTATTTTAGTGTAAAATGCGAGCATGCAAAAAACTGAAATCTAATTTATTTTCAAATTGTTTGTTGTAAAATGTGAGAATGTGCTGATTGGAGTTGAGAGCAGTATTAGAAGTTGAAAGTTTCTGGAGAGCTAGATAATTTGATTTCTCGTGTCAAATAAATTCTAGTTCACCCTCCCGCTTTGCATTTGGTTCAATTAATAGTAAAATCCAAATTCCAAACGCGAAGAAAAGATTCAATTAATCACAAGCTAAATCTAATTATATGTATCTCCATTTTTGCAGTCAACAGCTCTATGAGGCAAGAGTCGAGACTTGCATGTAATGTAGGTAGGAATAAGGAGTCCACAGACTTAATCCTGAGTTCCCCTTCCAATGGGATTATTATTGTTAGCTGCATCATCTCGAGCAACGTGACTACGCACTGCATTTCCTCTCTCCACCCATCACACTCACATTACTTACATTCAGTCACAACAGAACGGAAGGAAAGCTATCGCTTCCTACTCTCGACAACACAAACTAATAAGTACACACAAGAACACTCCTACAGTGATCTACTACAAACTTGAGACGGAGTCAAGTGACAAGTTTGGCAGATGAAATTTTTTACTTGTTATTAGAAACACGTCCACCCATAATTTACAATGCCCGTGAAACAGAGCTTTCCATTACTCCACGTATACAAACACAAGACAACTAACTGCACTCTTAATAAGGCAGAGTACATAGACTATTCGATGAATACATATAAATAGTACGTGATATGCTTTTCTATACTGATATAGTACCTACGATATTAATATAGGTGTATATATTTAGTAGAGCTGAAAGTCTAAGAAAGCAGATATGCCATCGAATGCATTTGCTTTCAACAAGAAAAGAAACAGAAGAGGGAGAAAGTAAGTGAAAGTCAAAAAGAGACGATGCAGTGCTAAGGCTTAAACCTTTTTAAGCCCTAATCTTTTCCTGCATCCATCTCTATAATCCACTCTAGTGAATGTATGAACGTTGATACGTTGCATCAGTAAAGTAGTCAAATCCTATCAGATTCAATGCAACGCTGTTCTACTTACTCTTTTGAATAGGTCTACTAAATAGCGTATACTCTCTGAGCCAGTCTGTGGTGTATTTTACTTTCACAGCAGGGGATTTTAAGTTAACTACATATTTATATGCATGTAGTTGCATATATGTACTAATAAAACGGGTCTTCACCAGGAGAGATGAATGTAGGAGCAATAGGGACCCGGGCATATGTTACAATATCATTCCATCCATCCATTCAGAGCTGTCTCATGCTGTCTTCTCGTGCTTGTCCAAGTCCAAGTCACGAAACAGCCAGAGACACAGACACAATTCACTCACCCAGCTTTCTCTGCCATTAGACCATGCCTACATAACTTACACTCGAGCATGTATCTATAGCCAAGAAAATAGCACGTTCTCATTCTTTTGAAACTCTGTCTAAAGTGAAGTGATGTGAAGGCGAGCGAGTAGCTCTGTACAATGCATTACAATTTCATGCCATGAATGCAGCTCAGCTCACTCCTTATATCTCCTGACTCTAGATATACTTTTCTGTTGTTTGTCAGTATAGACAACTACAGTCCCTTGTCAAGACATCCAATAAGATCCCTATCGTGATGATGAAAAACTGGAACGCGGCTAAAATTCAACCCAGTTTGCTGCACATACTACTGGAGTGAAAAACTATTTGCTGGATTGAACCTACAGCTCCAAGTGACACAAAACAGTAGCAATCCTTTACTTGCACAGAAGGAAGTTTTTTTCCAGGGCAAGACACTAGCATTAGTAATAAACAAAAAACGATGGTTTAAATAATAGGAGTGTTCGCAGCATTCCCACTAGTTAATGGTATTAAGGGCAAGTGCCGACAGGGAAAAGCAAATAAAGGGCATGCCTATAATGGGTTGGGGGAAATGCCAATAAGAGGGGATATCTTATTTAGTTCTCGGAAAATAATAATCCATGAAGGAAAAATTAGGGGAGTAATCATTTGCGACTTGGCGGATTTAATCATCTAGCATTTAGACAATATGACGGATACTGGGCATTAAGTTCTTATTTCCTATTCTTCCCCTCCATTTATCCTTGAGTCGAACAATATTTAATAATAGTCTGCGTTCACTTGACTTGTATGTGTTTCTCAAAATACGTAATAATGCCGTGTAAGTAGAATTCTAGAGCAATAAAGTTTTTGCCATTCCGAAATTGTAGGAAATGTATCTCCTTACAGATATAATCAATAACTACCCTGTAAGTCCTCTAAACAGTTTCCGAAAGCAGTATCATTAGTCTCATAGCCAAGCAGTACATATGATAATAATAATAACAATAATGTATAAAAGTGTCATTTTCAATGAAGGCTGGGATGATGTAGGAGAATAGGTTGTTAGATAAGGGAAACCACGTTGAAGGAGTCTTGGCCGATTTTTGGTTTTCCTCTGCGCATTGATCTCACTCGACATCCAACGTTCAAGGAAAGATCAAAAGTGTAGTACGCTTCGTATGCCAAGAGCATCTCTGATCTCCCTTAGTATAACAATAATATGTAAGTATCACCGGGCTTCATATTTCCACTTGTACTACAATCCTATGTTTGAATCTACGTTTCACATTCATACTGGTCTTACATCTCTTCCGACTCGCAGTCCTACATGCTGAATTTAGACCTTTGTGTAATCTTATCCGAGATTCGATATTAGACCATATTTCATCTACATGGCTTTCCAGAAATCGATTTCAAGTCACTCTTGTTCCATATCTTTGGCACAGATCAGGAAAAAATTGAATGCTTGTACATACATATCAACATATCATACTAACTATACCAATCCACCCACGTTAAGTTACGTTTCAGTTTTACTCAGGAAACTATCTTCCTAGAATTCCACTTCACTACTCACTTACACGTAACTATAAAAATGCGAATCTGCACATCTCCACATTTTCCTAAAACTTTTTTAGCATCCATATGCCTGAGAGGAAGGAGCAAAAATATTTCAGCCATATTTACTATTTCAATTAACGTTCCCATAAATTACAAAGAGATCTCAGAACCCATGGCAAACAACGAATATCGTAACTTTCAATCGTTCTTGGACTTATGTCGTCCTAATAGAATCCCCGTAAAAAGTTTATCTATGCAGACTAGAGAGATAGTAACTCTGACAGATTGTAGATATAGGACACTTAGAATAGAAGCTTTTCAAAGCAAATGCAAAGTCATTAAAGGACAGTAAACGGTTGACTGCAGACCGTTCTTTGCATTCTTCCATCCTCCTCAAGAGCCCTGCCAACCTCATTACTAATATTATTCCCTCCCTAATAAATAATTGGTAATCCTATCCTCCAGTCCTAAATGAACTCTATACTGAAGAGTGCAATTCACAGAATGCAACTTACTAGATTGTAACTTTTGATATATAATGGCATA
>JABASH010006014.1:0-11198 GCA_019776445.1 Tomocerus maximus
AACTTGAGATCGAACAGGCTGAGCTCGGAGGAGCCATGGAGAGATTTTTGGACATGCACATGTATATTACTTCTGCTCTCCAGAGAACTGACATGAAAGCTGTGGGACTTCAACTAGCACTCGACTTACTACATGAAAAAGTATGAATTTATAATATTTCAGTATTTTTCCGTTTTACATAAGATTCATGAGAAAGAAAAGAATTTTTGTATCTTTTGTGAATGTGTTTTCAAAATCGACTCGGTTAAATATAGGATTTATAATAAAATATTTTGGTATCAAATTATTTTTGAGAATCAATATTTGGTAGTGTGAATACGAAATTTAGTTGGTTACTCTAAAACGGGGCAACTTTGGGTCCTTGTTCCTTGTACACGTAATTAATAATCTATTTTTTGCAAGGAAAAACGTGATTTGATTACTGGACTGAAAACAAGGACGAACGCCGGACGACCCAATTGGAACAAGGTAAATGGAAAGAATGCTTTTTTGCAGTTTGCTTAATTTCTAAATATCATAGTCAAATGATGATAGTAACGAAACACATGTTTTATATAAACAGATTTTTAAACAATTGGCTGATCAGCACAAAGGAAAAATAACAGTATTTTATTGCGGACCTCCATCGCTCGCCCGGTCCCTTAAAGTCAAATGTGACGAATTCGGATTCTCGTTTAGGAAAGAATTGTTTTGATGGAATGTTTTGTTTTAACATACAATGTGTATCTATATTTCATGCAGTTTACTATGCACATGAATATATTTACATATTAGCCAAGTCGCTCATTCCATCGAGTATATTTTCTGTATAAATAATTATTTACATTGTTGCAATCTAAGTATATTTTAATTATTCGTAGACTATTTAACCTTGTGTTATGTCATGTAGTAGTAGGTATTTAAGGTTAGGTATAGAATATTTAATATTTAAAATTTCAGAGCAGAAACGTGATAATAATCCGATGACATTCCCAATTCCCATGTTAGCTGTGAATAGTTTAGTTGGACTTTGTCTGAGTATTTCTTCTGTATTATATTCTATTTATTGCTAAATACCAGCATCCATTTAAATATTATCGGTAAATGTAAGTAACCCTATGACTATAAGCTAATCTGGTAACTTAATAATTGTAACAGATTGAATTTCTCTAAATAGATGAATTTGTTTATTTTTTTCTTCCCTTTCCTTTTATTTTAGCTAATATTTTCAATAAAATGACGAATAATGCAGCGAAATAATGGCTAAGATACACTTATTAGTGTTATTAGTACTAGCACATATAAAACTGTAAAGAGACAATAAGTGCAGTTTGGAATAATAATAAATAGAATAGATTTCAAGATTAATTGTCAGCTTTATTTTATGCCAGAAGTGGCAAAGAGGGAAATGTAAGGCATTACCCTCTGAATCTTTAATCAGAATAGTATTATAGCTTATTAGCCATCAATGTGAAATATTTTGTGCTAACCCAGTACACATGCTATTTGCATCTAAATATATGAATGATCTAAATCCGTTGTTATCATATTTGTATTGCATATTGGTATACCGACTGGATTACCAATATTTTAATGTATAGATGGATTTACATTTACACTATAGTGTCAGATTCTGTGTCGACTGTCGACTGCGTCTATTTATACTTATTATATCAACTAAGACCACATTGCATAGCCCCAATTGATATAGGTATGTCAATGTGTTTATGTAATTAGATTGTGTGTATGTATACATAGTACATGTCATGTCATTCTTGGAATAAAATAAAGAAAGCTAACGCAAATTGATTTATTATTTAAATAGAACATTGATTACAATACAACGTATCGAGCTATATCGACTAGATAATTTCTTAAATAATGATGCAATTGGAGTGCGCGCAAAACTGACGGAATTGCAAAAAACAGAAAAACCTACCAAATTATATGTAATTAGATTGTGTGTATGTATGTATGCTAGTACATGTTATTCTTGGAATAAAATAAAGAAAGCTAACGCAAATTGATCGATTTATTTAAATAGAACATTGAGTAATTGATATACGTATCGAGCTATCGACTAGATAATTGCTTAAATAATGTGTATGCAAAACTGACGGAAATGCAAAAAATAGAAAGCATACTAAAGTAATTTATTATAATTCCATGGATTCAGTACGCAATTCTTATAAAGAAAAAGGGAGCATCGAGCACCTTCAAGGCAAAGAGAGTAAACTTTTTAATTTGGTAGTTTTTTACACTTGATTTCAAGTATTTACATATTATTATTAATTTATTACAAGATATCTCCCTCGTAAGGTCGTTGTCGTTAGGATATCAGGGTAGGCTATTATCTATCATCAGGCTATATTGTACCATAACCAGACATAGATATAATAATATGGCATTTTGTGGCAGGTATCATTAGTTGCAATGAATACAATGCAATGAAGCGAGGCGAGGCGAAGCGAGCAATAAAATATATTGCAGATAAAAATGTCAGACAAATGAGTGACGAGTTGAAGAGATAACCAGATAACCACTCTAATAATATAGTATCTACCCGTGTCAAAAAAGCTAAATCCAGTCTGGAATTTTCAGATGTAAATACTTAGCAGCGCAGGAGGAATGTACTGTTAAAAGTAAAGACGTTTTTGTCCCCTATCCCAAAGAAACAGGGATTCAAGATTTCATTTCGAAAGTAAATGATATGATTTTACTAATTGCATAATGATAACTAGCTAATAGTTGTTCTAAAGAAATTGCAGTTAAATATCCATAAACATGTAGCGTCAGAGTATCTACATTCTATATATAGTAAAGTCATTTTTTATCATCCAGATAATACTAATCTGCTGGTGGAGTATCTGGACTCTCTACAACTACTTCTGATAATTTGTTACCCACTTGTTATTATCTTTTGGGTTAAGTGGAGTAATGATAAAAAGAAAAATGATAATCGTAAAACAGAAAAAATAAGCCCAATACATGCATCGTTATTGTAAAATTGTAATAATAAAAATTCGTATTAAGTGTACCTAATTACAGCTCTAATCCTTAAACGACTAAACCTTGATTTATTTCAGGAACCGTTGCTGTTCGTAAGTTGCTGCTTTTTTAATATTAACATTGCTTTCTACGCACTGAAAAAGAAAAGACATTTATTCAGCTGAAAATTATCGTCTCAATATTAATTTAGTTTATTATTGTTCTTATTACATAAATACACAATTGCGTCTCATATTAAGGTGCGGGACGGGTATGGTACGATGTATGATAATTTGACTCAACTAAAACGGCTCTGATGATGCGTCAAACCATTCAACGTCAGTACCCAGGGGACTTATTCACTTAATGGTAAATTACGGTAAATTGACCCTTATCTAAAGCGATTCAAGAGGCTAAGATTATTTTTTTGAAATTTTAATTGGTCCGCTTATCTTAGCCCCTTGAACCGCTTTGGATAAGGGTCAATTTACTATTAAGGGAATAAGTCTCCAGTCGTGTGCTGAAGTCATAAACTTTTGGTAAAAGTGGTGGACAGCAAATATCACTTTGCTCTGAGCTGTGTCGGTACACACGATATCTGTTGTCCACCACGTTTCACAAAAAGTGGGGGACATTCGGCAAGTGGTCTATTTCGTCGAAAGAAACTTAAAGGAATAGGCTGTGACTAATTTCGTTTTTACCAATTTTCCTTATACTAGTTTTTCAACAATTTGGGAACGATAAAATCCAATATGCTAATTAGTTAATTGGCAGTCGTACCGGGGGTACTATAATGTGAGATAAAGATGCTGTGAGAGGTATTCGTATTAGCGATGTACATAGCAGTTCGGAATTCGGAAGATGTAAAGTTGTTACCGGGGCCAGGCAATGTATGCTATGCTATACATAAGATATTTATTTAAACTTAACTTTTATTACATATTTTAATTAGGACCTACAATTTTCGGACTAATTGACCGTAATTAACGTGGATAATTTATGCGGACGAAATCATGGAGTTTATATCACAGCTCGGTAGTTCAAGGTACGTGTGGAGTATAATTTTGTCGTATTCCTTCGATGTTATTTTTTCGGAATTTTCTTGTATTGTAAGCAATATTATTTGAATTTTCTGATTTTTTATTCAGAGCCAGCAAGGGGCTAACAGAAGAGAATATAAAATGGCTAGAGAAAGTTTTAAAGCACTATCTTTATGTTGGCAATGGAAAGGAAATCCGAAAGGAAGATTTCAATAAAATCATTCAAACGAAAAACGTAATGAACTTTTTTTTACTACCTCAGTACATTGGAATTAAAATTAATGCAACATAAAATTCAACTTTTCCAGCGATTCTTCACGGATCGTGTGTTTGACATTTTCGACAAAGATTCTTCTGGAACAATATCTCTTCCCGAATTCTTGGAAGCCATGCATCAGTTCGCTGGAAGTGGGCCAGAAGATAAGATACGCTTCCTTTTTAAAATTTATGATGTGGATGGAGATGGTGCCATACAGTTTGATGAATTAGAGAAAGTCATGAGAGCGTGCATGGAAGAAAACGGAATGAGATTCAGTGACGATCAAATTCGTAAGAAATACTAAAAAACATTCTATACATTTTCTGGGATATCGTCGAATAAACAATGTTTGTTAAATGAGAATTAATTCCAACTCTAAATAGATGAGCTGACAATGGCTTTATTTGAAGATGCTGACGTCGAAAACCGCGGAGCTCTTACATATGAGGCTCTTAAAGCAGAGCTTGAAAAGCACACTGGCCTTTTGGAGAATTTGTCCGCCAGGTGAGATTGAGATCCGAATAACTTGGGCATCTCGTTATGTACTTAAGAAATTAAAACAAGAGATGTCAATTTTTGATGAGCCTTTTTTCATCAGTCTTTATGTTTTCTGTATTCAGCATAGAAAGATGGATAGTTCCTCCGAAGCCTGAACAGGATGAACGGGGCTTCGCATCTAAGATGGGCGGGCTAATTCCACATCAATTTTCCCTTCTTTACATAAGAAACAATTATGTTTATCTAACGTGGCTACTTATATTTTTTCTGACGAACATTGCCCTCTTTGTCACTAGAGTTATTACATTTCGAGAAGCAAATCCTGACAAGACTATTTTTATTGTACTTGCGAGAGGGGCAGGTTAGATTTTTCAGATTTTTCAAGATTAAGGTTATCTGCTAATTCACACTCTTTTTTTATATATTTTTATAAAGGTCAGTGCCTCAACTTCAATTGTACTTTTATTGTTGTTGTGATGCTGAGACAGTGTCTCACATTTCTACGAACCAGAGGAGCCACTAAGTTCCTGCCTATTGATGAACATATTCATTTTCACAAAATGACAGGATGGTTTATTTTCCTCTTCAGCCTCTTTCATACTGTTATGCACTTGTTAAACATTGGTAAGTAAATAAAAGATCAATTTTGTCGCAAATGCATGTTAATTGGCTGAGTATTGAAATATTATGTTACAGAATTTGGAATACTAGCCACCAAGGTCGATGAGGACTGTTTAGCCAATACCACTTGTCATTCACAGCCATCAAATCTGACCTATTGGAAAATTCTCTTCGACCCTTCCGCAACACCGGGATTGGGCCTTATCTCTGGGTATGCTTTCAACACTGGAGTTGTACTTATTATTGTTTTAACGATAATGGTTATCTGCTCTCTTCCTTTCGTAAGAAGGGGTGGTTGCTTTGAGGTAGGTACTGATCTTGTTTGTTAAGCTCTAATAGCTTTTGCAATTCAACTGTTATAAAAATGACTGTTTTATCGTTAACAGGTTTTTTACTGGACACATGTATTATATTTTGCTTTCTGGGTTTTGCTTGTCATTCATGCTCCAAACTTTTGGAAATGGTTTGTGGTCCCTGGAGTTATCTTCCTGATAGAACAAGTAAGCGTAATTTGTTACCACTGTATTATGATTTAGTTTAATGCATTGATTAGAATACTCTTCTCTTAAGATATCACGTTTGTATAACTGGAGAGTGGGCAGAGGAAGAACATCGGTTAGCTCTGGAGTCCTTCTCCCATCAAAGGTTACTCATCTAGTGATCCGTCGGCTTCCAAACTTTGAATTTCATCCTGGAGACTATGTTTTTGTAAGAATTCCGCAGATTGCCCAATTTGAATGGCATCCTTTCACCATTAGCAGTGCTCCAGAACACAGAGGTACGATTAAATTTAGCACTAAGTAACTACATTAGTTCAATATCTGCAGTGATGATATCTTAGGGAATTTTTCAACGAATGCTACCAAACTTTTATCTCAGATTTTATATTAGAAACTGAAAGTTAATTGGTTTTAGTCCTGACAATGTTTACAGACAACTTAACTTTAGTCTGTAGGAACGACTTTTGACTCCAAACTAATTTTCGATCCCACGCTCACTTCTGAATATAAAATCCGATTTTTGAGTGGTAGGATTTGTTGAATTTTGGCTTATGAACGATTCGTTTGATAATGGATTGGACAATTGAAGCACTCATATCTCAAAATGTCCATTATCACACCAATCTCACCTCACACTACCTTGATATATTGATTTGACCTTCATCTAATTCAAACTAATACTTTGTTCAAAAGATGCATTGTTCCTTCATATTCGTGCTGCTGGTCAGTGGACAACGAAACTTTACGAATATTTTGAAAAGGAGCAAGAAAACTTGGCTTGCAACGATCAGGGGCTTATTGAGATTTCAGATGGTGATCGTGGACTACGAAAAATGTCTTTGATAGGAAAAGATAAACAGTACGTTTATGAAATTTCAAAATAGCATACGCGTAATGTAACGTACCTCTGAAAAACAATTTGCTAAAGTTTTGAGAGAAATTGTACAGAAAATCTAAAGCAGAGGGGAAAGATGTCGGCACAATGAATACCAAATCTCCAAAAGTTGAAGTCGATATAAAGTTAAATGAAGGAAGAGATTCCATTGAAGAATCTCATTTTTCAGTAAATCCACAGGGTTCTCCCACATTGAACGAAAAGGATCCATTAAAATTCACAAAATCCCTTCCAAATGTTCACGAACAAAATTCTAAAAAAGAAAAGGTTATGTAAGTAAATAATTTATCCTGTGATATTACTCAAAAAATAGTAACTGTAGTACTCTATTTCTAGTAAATAATTATTGGTCAATTGGATTTTAGTTTAAGAAATGCAAACGCCCAATTCAGAAAATCCGTATCAGTAACAAGCATGGAAAACAAAACCACTGGCAGTGGTTTAGCACCCATCACCACTCAACATCTTGGAACATCTCGTCAAGGAATTCGACCACTGAGTTTTCGATACATGCCAACTGTGATACCTTTAAAAACCCCAAGTTTTGAAGGACAGCGTGACAAACTTCTCCCCTATGGATCTGCTGATAGGAATGCCGAAGAAGGAAGGAAATCGTCAAAACATGAGGTTGGAAAAGATGGTGAATTGTATGAATTACAGCCGATTTTGGGAGCCAAGGACTTATCTCGGGAAGAGGCTGTTGGAAGACCCCTTGAAGTATATTTTTTCGAACTTGCTTTCATTTCAAATGGTGCTTTTGCTTAAACTATAATTCTGGTATGCCAATTAGATTTATCTGGATGGTCCTTATGGAGCTCCAAGTAGTCACATATTCCATGCAGAACATGCTGTGCTAATCGGAACGGGAATCGGAGTGACTCCTTTTGCCTCAATTCTCCAGTCTATAATGCATCGCTATTGGGCATCCCGAGTTTGCTGCCCGAACTGCAATTTCAAATGGTGTGCAGATTTATCCCTATCAGTACTGAATCTTAAAAAGGTAGTTTATATCTAAAACGGTTTATTACATACGTTTAATAGTTTAGTTTTACTTATGTAGAAATGCTAACCAGGAATTTTTAATTTCGTAACAACTCTTGAATAATATTTGACAGACAATGTACTATATTTCCTGTAGGTGGATTTTTTCTGGATTAATCGTGACCAAAGGTCTTTTGAATGGTTTGTCCACCTTCTGTCACAACTTGAGATCGAACAGGCTGAGCTCGGAGGAACCCTGGACAGATTTTTGGACATGCACATGTATATTACTTCTGCTCTCCAGAGAACTGACATGAAAGCTGTGGGTCTTCAACTAGCACTCGACTTACTACATGAAAAAGTATGTAGTATCTGACATTTCGTTTTTATTCTATGCAATACTTGTTTTCATTCCAATCGCTGTAACATAAATAATTACACTTTTACTAGGAAAAACGGGATTTAATTACTGGACTGAAGACAAGAACGAATGCCGGACGACCCAATTGGAATAAGGTAAATGCATTATAATTTGAAAGTAGTGATTTGCTCATAAGGTGATGGAAATGAATATGAAATATTTTACATTAACAGATTTTTAAACAACTTACTGAGCAAAACAAAGGAAAAATAACAGTATTTTATTGCGGGCCTCCAGCACTCGCCAGGTCCCTAAAAGTCAAATGTGACGAATTCGGATTCTCTTTTAGAAAGGAATTGTTTTAATGAGAGACTTTATTTTTTTAGCATCTATTAAATGTGCGTTTAATTATTTGTATTCCAGATTATGCATAGGAAAAAAATTTGTACTAGTATATCTATATAGTATGTAGTAGTACAAAAGTAGGAGGTATTTAGTATTTATGGTTTGGACGATATTTTAGGCCAAATGCCTATGTGAAATATAAGTTCACCTTCATTATACATAGATTGAACCGCGATACGTGGTTGAATGAAATCATGATTTCAATGTATCATAGTGGGTCTAAGTATATTGTATAATATTTAATTGTCACAATTGTATGTACATCAGCAAAGCGAGGCTGCTTCAAAATGATAAGTTATAGTTATATAAGCAAGCATTAAATGGCAATATCACAATTTGGAATGGAGAATAATGCGGACGCTGAAAAGCTTAATACTTTGTCTTTCCAGCATAGCACAAATTATCTTCTGCAATTTAGAGGAAAACTAGCGGATTTTATGCCCTTATAGTGGCTTTATCTCATGTCTGGTCTTCCTGAACCAAATACTGTCATTGCCCATCACAAGCTAAGCATGATAAATCCATAAAGCGGAAAACCAGTTTCGTTTTTGTAGAATTTACACAGACTTTACTTTATACCTATACTCTATATTTATACCTATAAGTGCGGGTAAGTATAAAATTTCATGGATAGACACATACATACATGAGTGTAAAGAAGATATCTCCTTAAAGTTGGATTACATTACTTGGTAGCTGTAATGTAGCTTAACTATATTTGCTAGGATTCCCTAATTTGATTCTACCTAAAATTGCATTTGAAAGATCTTTGACAAAAACCGGCTACAGCTAACTGAAGAGCAGATAGTCAGGCAACTTACCTACAAAGTATGTCTGTTATATCTATCTCTCTCATAAGTTATAAGTATAAACAATTCTTTTATTTTCTGAGTTTCAGATCAGATTTGTAAGATTTTCTTTCTTCATATTTGATGATATTACAATGAATATTTTAACAGCGCTATTTTTTGGAGGGTTTGCATTGAATTGTCAGGAATTAGTGTCGAGTCAGTCGCGTGCCCGCATATTGTTTGTAGTTCCTGTGACAAGTGTCAGTGAGGCGAGACTATTCCATGTTTTAGCAAAATCTCTTGCAGACAAAGGTCATGAGATAACCGTTGTGACATCATACCCTGACAAAGAAGCTAATTTCACGCAAATTGTTTCGACTAACCCTGCAGAACTAATGGATATCCTAAAAGATAAAAGTGTTGATCTTCTTGGACAACGAAGTCTAGGAAAGGACAAATTAAAATTTGTCCTGAATTACGATGAAACTTTTATCACCGCCAGATGCCATGCTACTTACCAGAATGAAGATTTCCAGACGAAAATTCTCACACGAAAGGAAGGGGATTTTGATGTCTTAATTTTGGGTGCCTTTGCTCACACTTGCTTTTTTGGTCTTGCTCACAAATTCCAATCACATATGATTTTAGTTTCTGCCATGCCAGTGCCCACTGTGATTTCTGCTATTAGCGGTTTCCGAGAACCGGCTTCATTTGCTGTTGCAGTGACAGCAACTGACAGAATGACATTTTTACAGAGGTTGATTAGCACAATTGCCACTTGGGCAGTTACTGCAGTTGAAGATCTGATAATGAGTCCCCTTCATACTGAAATTTACCGAAAGTACTTAGGAGAAAATTATCCCACTAGCTTGGAAATAGAAAAGAAGCACATAAGCATGATTTTATCCAATAGTCATCATTCAATAAGTAAACCACGACCTTGGCTTCCAGATGTTGTCAGTGTAGGAGGAATGCATTGTAAAACAGCTCTTTCCCTACCAAAACACATTAAAGATTTTAAATTCCGACTTGGATTTAATCGTCAGAAACCTTCAGGTTTCTGACGAAAACATTCGCTTAGTACATTCTTTCTTCAGGATCCTGTTCATCTTTTCTGCCCGGGATAAGCATGATTTTATCCAATAGTCAACATTCCATAAGTAAACCACGTCCTTGGCTTCCAGATGTTGTCAGTGTAGGAGGAATGCATTGTAAAACAGCTCTTTGCCTACCAAAACACATTAAAGATTTTATTTCAAAGAGTGAAGACGGTTTTATATACTTCAGTATGGGAACCGTGGTTAAACCTAAAGATTTCCCCAAAGAAATCTTAAAAGTATTAGTAAATGTGTTTTCAAGACTAAAACAGCAGGTTTTATGGAAATGGGACCAAGAAGAAATGGAAGATTTGCCTAAGAATATAATACTATCTGCATGGTATCCTCAGCAAGATATCTTGGGTCATAAGGATATTCGCTTATTTGTGACCCACGGTGGAGCATTTAGTGCCTTAGAATCTGCTTATCATGGAACTCCTGTTATCGGTCTCATAAAATATAATTTTGTATAGTTAATATTTGCAGAGGATTTAGTAATAATGAAATATTCTCGTTTTCCAATTTAATATCTATATATAGGTTTTCCAATCTTCCTTGATCAAGATACTAACGTGCATCATATGCAAGATGCCGGATTTGCTATTCCGTTAGAATTTTCAGAACTTACCGAATAAATATTTGAGGGAAGCATTCATGAAATACTCCAGAATCCAAAGTAAACCAATACAATAAAATATTATAGCATTTCTTATTTTTTGCACGTAGTACAAAATTATTGGCAAACGTTTTTTGTAATTTTCTACTCAGATACAGAGAATGCCA
>JABASH010006015.1:0-11195 GCA_019776445.1 Tomocerus maximus
AGCAGAGACAGGAGGAAGTTGAATAAAAGGTAGTGCCGTGTTTTGGGTGTGTAGACCGATGGAGTTCGTCATCATCCGTATGTTACTCTGTTTGGTCAAGCCTAAGGCTTAGATTTAACACAGACACCTATTAAGGTGGAGCGTTAGATATAGAGTGCATGTACATTATATAATCTTTATGATTCATCTGGACATTTGTATAGGTAGGCAAGTAAGGTAAGGTAAGCCATGAGTAGAGTGAAGTGTATTTTTGTAATAGGACACGCTAACCAGGCCAGTAGCTGAACTCTGTGAAAGTAAAGTTTTCTCAAGGACTCTTCTGTTTCCTTTTCCTTTTACATTCTTTCCTTATGGCTTGGACCGTTTCCTCCGCTGTGTAAGTACACACACATATTTTCGCATAGAACATACATTAGGTATTAGATACAATAGATCAGAGATATACTCTCTCTCTGGATCGACAACTACATTATGTACTAGTATACAAAGTATTGTGTAACGAGTATTATTTAGTAGGAAGCCAAAGAAAGGTTGCTGGTGCCCTCGTTTTGTAAAAGTAAGTAGTGAATAGTCGTAGTAAAAGAAGACAAGGCAGGACGAATGTACACAAGTACAAAGTACCTTTACCTTAGAAAGTCTGCAACTTACAAATGGACTATTGTGAATGAGGCGATGCTTTTGCAATTTTACTTTACTTTGCGTTGCTTTGCTTTCTCGCTCTCTCTTGTCGTTACTTTCGTATTCCTCGAATATGCCTTATTGTATTCTTAAGGGAAATACAGACAAGACAACGCAAACTAAACCAAGACGGCAGCAACCAGAGAAAGAACCTTTTTCTTTCATGACCTGAACACATTTCCATTTAAAATTCAAATCCGAATCGGATTCATCTACCTACACACATACATACCTAACTATCTAGTAGAGCATCCACTCCAACTCTTCGGTTGAAAGTTCACTTCAGAGAAGAGAGACCTTTAAACCAAAAGAGACGGCCCTATTACATCCCAATTCCAATGTAAGCAACCTCGCTAGCAGCAGACCACACTCACTACTATAACTCTTTCAAGCTACTATATACATATTCAGATATATAAAAGTATATTGTAAATAATTGTAAGTCAAGTAGAGTAGAGTTGTGTTATACAACAGAGGAGATAGATTTCCCTTACAATTAGACCCATCCTTTACACTGCGTATAATCTAGAAATCCAGTACAATCTGGTTAAAACTCTTGTGTAGTTCCATCCTTTCAGTGTTTGTAGCTTTATTAAACCACTTGTGCAATTAATTTAGCATCATGGTTGATCATATTCGCAGTCTGATCTGTTTTGTATGACCTACCTCGGGTTTAGAGTCCCACTACTCATCAAAATCAAAGAAATCCCTTCTCATGCATAATATAACTTCAATGGTTATCTCAAATGAATTTGTTGACAACCAATCCGATTACCTGTGTAGATATGATCCTTAAATTACTTTGTTCAACATGTATGCAGTAGAATGTCGTGTGTGGCATAATAAATCCCAAAGGCTTCCATGAACTGTGTCATATCATAAGAAAATAAATCATAGCCTGTTACAAATTCAGTTCAAAACTCACTTTGATTGCATTGCAGACAGCAGACAAGCCTGCGCTGCGGAATTTAATATCTCAAGACAATAAACACAATATTGTCAAGAAGAGTTGAATGTAAAATATGTCCATGTCAAACAGTTATAAAAAAGCGGATGTTTGTGAGCAGAGTGAGTACGGCAAAGTTTGAATGCATTAACATACCGAATCGGACAAAATCATCATCATCAAGTCCACTTCATTGGTCATACGTCTATGGCTTCTACGTTAGCATAGTCAACAACTGTTTAATGCTAGAATCCAGTATCTGACATATCCATAAGCCTGAATATTAAATCTCAAGGATTAATTTTTCATAAAAGTCGATTTAATAACATTTTAGGTGACTTTTTGTAAACGTAGCTGCTGTGTAAGTACTTAATGTATGTGTATCATTTATTTCAACCGAATTGCTTTGCCCGTTCCACAAAAACACTCCTAGGTAGCTGGTGAGCTCTCACAACTCACTTAGGTATACATTTGAAAACGAAAAGCCATGCTACTTGGAAGTAGACACATAGGTCTGACTGTATTTTTGTGCTTAATATTAAATAGCAGCAGAGCAGAGGATGCATAAAGCAGGCAGTTAATTCTCCAATGTCTGCAAAAATTACAACCATGAATTGGCATCTTGAGAATGGAAGCTGAGAAAAAGAGATTTGCTGTCACTCAGAAAGTCAGACAGACCTTAAAACAAATGAAGATGCGAGAAAAGTTGGTATTAAGGGAGAATTGTACATGAGCTGCTAATAAGATTTGTACAGGCGAGAGGCGGGTAGAACGAGGAGTAACAGCGTAGTAAGTAAGAATATAATATTATTATGTAGTTCATGTTGACTAAACTCGGAAGGTATTTTGTCTTATGTGAGGATTAAACGCGGAGGAAGACAAGTCTTCCCTTAAGTGCTTGTAAGTACAACGATATCTGTATTCCCAGAGACGACTTATTCGTCCGAGCAATCAAGATCAGCCATCAAGGAGGAAGGAAGCTTTCTAGAAATTTTATGGACATGAGCATCTTTCTGCACTGTTGACTATGATGTAAGAACAAGAGGAGCTAACAGCTAAGAGACAAGTCGTGAAGTTATCTGCTGAGCTATTTGCTTGTTTTAGTGTACTTGTCAGTGAGCATTTGACTACATGTACTACATTGTATGTACAACCAACGTCCATGTCTTCTCCCGAGCTATTTTAGGTATTTCCAGCAAAAAAGATTTTCTGTAGTTATGTCTTTCTGGTTGTTCTTTGGGGTTTCCTCTGTTTTGCTATTTCTCTCTTGAACAAGGCCTCTTATCACATACTTCCCATTCGGGACGGTTCTTTATACGAATACTGGATCAGTGTACATAGTTGTACACTCTATATTTCTATATACACAGTGATGAACCCCAACGCTCGAAAATTGGATGAGATCAGAGATAGTGAACCTTAGAGATGACGTTTTCTTTCGCCTTGCCTACTCTACTCGGATGAAAGAAACCGAAGAAATCTAAAGGAAAAAAGGGAGAAAGAAATCACCCGAGAATGCGTAATAAACAAGAGATGTTCTTTGGAAAAAGTGTACATTGGGATGAGTATTAAATGTGGCGCTAAGTGTCATAAAAACTTGAATAAAACAGAGAATGTGGAGAATCTTCAATTTTGCCCCTGTTTCTATAAACTTTTAAGAGCTGTAAAATCTCCTTTTCCTTACACATGAACCGAAGAAGATAGCTGCCAAGAAGAACTTAAAAGAACACCAGTCTACGGAGTCTACTCAACTGAATCACGTCTCGTGGTTTCCTTTAGTTTCCTCTCTCAAAGAATAAGAAACATACTGGTATACCTACCTATCCCTGCCATTCTCTGCTGAAGAAAAGCTAAGAAGCTATCACAGGAACTCACAACACTCAGTAAAACACTCTAATGCCTCTAGTATGTATGTACATAATTCCTTTCTGTTAATAGAACAAGTCCATCTCGTTTTTCTTAGACTTAAATATTTCCTTTTTATTTTCGCTACAAAATGTAAAATTCTTCTTCATTTCTCCGAGGACTAGGACGCAAGTTACCTTTTCCTTCCAGCACTCTCTGTACCATAGACTTGTACATCACACTAGAATAGATACTAAACATAGTTCCGGAAATTAAAACCTCCTTCCATTAGACCAAATTATACGTAATTGTACTTAGTAAAACAGAATAGAGTCGAGGTAGGAAAAAATGAAAGATTTCTATATCAAAAGATGTGTTTTCATGACATAGTACCACGAATGCAGATCAATTCGGTGTGGCATCTGCATGCATTGTACTACTAGTTATATCCAAAGGATATATTTTCAGTACAAATGGCGGAATATTATTTGGAACACATAAGAAAATATTGTGTACAAAATAGTGCATTGCGATGATACGGGTCTAAATTATTCAAGGTAGCTGTTCAATGTTTATACTAACTGAAGTAAGTTTAGCAGTATCATTAGAATAAGGTGGATGAATAACATCCGTTTTCAAAGGAAATGTTAATAAAAAATGGGAAATCAAAGGCTGGTGTTGTTTAATTTGGTGTGTAATAAAGAGAATTCTGTGAAAAGATAGGATTTCCATGCAGGGTATGCATATATCCAAGTTTACGATACAAGATGTAGGTAGGAAAAGCAATAGTTCGTATTTTAGTGCTCCTGCCAGGACATCTCCACCTAGTTGGTAACTTACTTTATTTCCTTTTCCTGTGGAGAAATGTTTTAGGGAGGACTTTTAGTTTAGGTTATCTTCATTAAGGACTTTATGCTTGATGAACATTAAGTGAAATGATCTCGGTCTCCTCTGCAGTTCTCTTGCAGCAGTGAAACGAAGCCCTCCAGCTTCTCTCTTGGCTTTTCTCACCAAATCTCTCTCTTTCAGTCAGACAGTTTACCTTTAAACTACAAGTTGCTAACTTACGGGAAACTTGCAAGACCCAGGCTATTCTCCCTTTTACTATCTCCCTCATCTTACACAGATAGTGCCTACAGCTCTTGACTCGACTTAACTAGTTTCACAATTAGACAGCCCATATACTTTAGCACACTTTTGCACACCAAAGATTTCTGATACTATTGGTCTAAACCCCACTGCAAGGGCATAGCAAAATACAGACCACCATACCACAAGAATTCTCTAGTATATCTTCCCCCATAGTAGCTCTGCTATTCAAATCTATAGAAAAAGCCCTAGTTTTTAGGTTCAAGAAATAATGGGAGGAAAATGAAGAATATCTTGCAATTTACTGTATGCATGACTGGGTCGTCATTATATTCGCATATTCATTGTACCAAATTATAAAAAAGTTAGTCTAAAAAGTTTTGTGTATCTCAGTTACAATAAGGTAGGTACTTAGACTACCCATAGATAATTTCTTTTTAATTCTTTGGAATATCTTCCTACAACAACCTTTCCTTAAGTAAATACGAAACAGACATTACATCTAAGACTTTGTTAACATACACAACAATGCACACATTAAAAGAACTTTCTTACTCCCAGTGTTTATAAATTACAGAAACATTTGCATAAACATTACCCTATAATTATCGCATAAACCTAAAAACGTCAAAAAGTGCATGCATGTAACTAACAACATTCCATTCAAACTTGCAAGCAAAGTTATGCAAATAAATTGCACAAGTTTAAGAAATACAAACTCCCAGAATCGCAAACATTATAATTATAGAATGCGTATCATTTTTCACAGTACCTATGATGCTAACAAAATTTTAAACAAAATAGTGCTGTCCATTAATGTAATTCTACTTGCACTTTCCTTAGCTTACATTTTAGAGACATACGTATGTAATAGCTACCTAAATATGCGGTATATGGAGTTTCTTATGCATAAGAAATAAATTTATTTGTAGGACTGTAAGAAAGTGAATAGCAAAGTAGTAAAAGAACAAAAATTGGTGGTTCCGGTACTTACCGGCTAATGTCACGAAGGCGAGGATGAGAAGTGAGACTTGTATTCTTGTGATGAAGCTATCCATGGCTCCTGAATCACGTCTTCTCATTTTTCCCACACTCAAACTTGAACGGGCAAACTTCAACTTCACCGTCTCGAAATACTCGTTGACTTAAAACTGACTGTTGTAGACAGTCCTTCTGTTTGTGGGTTAGAAGAGGCTATGTTTTACTTGGGAGAACTTATCCTAATGTATCCAGTGTGTAATGTAACGTAAAGTGTATGGAGTGAGAGACAGGGCTGCTATTAAAGCTAAGGTAGTAGGTACTCTCTCACGTCTCACGTTAGGCTTAAGTTAACTCAACTGTAAAACAATTTGTTGACATTGTTCATAACTCATTTGTTTATGTAAACTGTGAGGTTATCCGTTAGATTGTGTAACACACTTTCTTTAATTTCGCCTAGAAAGGGAAATTGGAGCAGTAATAGTCTGTGCTATGCTTTGCAAAAGTTTTCTTCCTGTTCAACTGAGGTTTGCTTTGGAGCTAAAGGTCAACCAGCCAAGGCGGTATGTAAATAAAACAATGTGAAAACCTCTCCAGTAACTTTTGGGTTGTAATTGCTTGTAATAATTGACAAAGTAATCCCTGGCAGCTACATAAGTGTAACGAAAATCTTTTGCCAAAGTAGTTTATACCGAATGTAGGTATCCTCTGTAGAATAGAGCATTTCTTTGACTAATCTTTCTTTCTTGAAATCCGTGGTATCTATTACATAATGTTGTACTACACGGAGTACCTACACTGAGTGTCAATTCTGCCTTTTACAATGTACTTAGGCATTCAATACATACTTTGTGAAGAGGTGAATCCACAAGTGAAGACTTGAATTGGATTAACTTCTTACATTACCATGCATTGCATTACTACAATGGCTGAAAGAAGTGAACAGAAAAATGCTTGTCACTCACTTGACACTGACAGTGATCTTCTGTCGTGTAGGAATCCTCTTCAATCTACTTACTGTGCTATAATCTCCGCTTTTTATTATATTAAATTCAACTTGGGACACTTATGCTATTCTTGTATAAATACAAGGGCAGTCCTTATGTGGAGTACTTTTTTCTATCTTTTCAAATTTATAGCCAGATTGTTCCTTATTATATCAAGTGTCTACTGCACTTAAACAGATTAGCTTTTTCATATGCGTTCAATTACACTCGGTCTGAATGGGAAATTCTTGAATTATCTTTCACCATATCTCCGGGTTGACAGACAAGACACGCCAGATAAGAGTCGAAACAATTCACAGAGGTACTACTAAGGTAAGAGTACACCTCTAAATATTTATAGGGAATTCAATATAGCTAATGCGAAATATTAGACACAACTACCTGTATTAAGGTGTAGATAGGAAACATCGGATTTGAGATGTAAACAAGTTGTCGTCTTCTTGATGTTTTTGGGAATGATGGGGACTCACCCTGGTTAACTCTATTGTTGTTCTTGAGTTAAATTGCACTTGAGTCTATCTGGTTAGAGATGATGAATAATTAAGTTAAGATGCTCACTTCCTAATGCCTTCAGTTAGTAGTTAGCTACACAATGTTGTTGTTGTCTTTGTTTTCTTGGTTTTGCTGTGTCACTATTGCGAATTGAGTGTAACCAGCGAACTGCACGTCTTTTTCAGCCACTTCCTTTCACAGAATAACAATGTAGCTGTTGGAATTGACAAAAAGGTAGAGAAAAGTACATGACTATAGGTTTCCAAGGAATAAGAGATGCATTGAAGGTGGCAAAGAGTGTGGGAGAGTATTTGGGACTCAGAGTGGACGAAGAATGTATTTGTGGCTATTAGTAGGAAACAATTGCAATTTAAGATGAGTTTTCCAGAGAAGATGGTAGGGCACAACAGAATTGATTGCGATAAACTGTCTCAGTCTGTGTGCTCTTTGGTCTGGACAAAATTGACAATATCTCAGGCTTAGTCTACTTATTCACAATGTAAATAGACAAATAGAGTTGCACAAAAGTCTGGCCGTGTATCACTTCTATACAAGTGAACGCAAAATAGTTAAGTCAACTCATTTGAGAAGGGTAAGTTGCTAAGTCCTGTGCTCTATTGTATTTAGGAGTAAGTGTGCAGTGAGGAGCAAACCGTAGTTTACAAGTTGTAGCCGTTGAAGAAATAAATTGAAGACAACATCTGCAAAGGAAGTGTTTCTTGTTTGTTGGATTAAAGTAGTGAGAGTAAGAACAAGAAGTCCGTCCTAGGAGAGAGAAGTTCAACTTTGCTTTTCTAAACTGAGCTAAGGAAGGCTACTTAACTTTCCTCAGTCCTCACTGCGTAACTCAATTTTCTTTAGATCCTTTACTTACAAACATATGAATATAATATTTCCCTATACAGATTGTATACAGTTACTCTGTGTAGGAACAAAGCACTAGAGCACTAAAATATATAAATGAATGAACAATTGTTAGCTATAATATTTCCAAGGGACAAAGCACTTTCATGATCGTATTGCATTGCCCTGCTCACTTGAGACTCTCAACTTTGCTATACGTCAGATTCAGTCTGCTACAAATTCTTCAATGCGTGCCACAACGAGGAGCTCGCTCGAAAAGAATGTTCCTCCACCGGATGCCGAATGAAGACTGTTGAGTTTCAACCAACGAGTCGCTCAGTCTACCCAAATCATACACACAGAAGGGAACATAACAGTCACACACACACAATCCTACTTGGGATACCAGAGACCCAGCTTAATTCAACTCCTCTACGACTCAACCCACTAACTCCTCAGGAACAACCAGAACCATATGAATTGGCCGAGACTCTTCTTTTCTATGCTTTCGGTTGTTATACCACTAACCAAACATTACAGACCTCTACATCAAAATATTTTATCTTTACACTAAGAAAACATTTTTGAATTTTCAAAATTAAAAATACTATTTCAAATTACAATTCTTAATTGTATCACTCCAATCACTAATATATAACACTTTGAAATCTACATCCACAATACATAATCTGTAGATACTACTGTAGCCTTGTACTGTGAAATGGACAATATTCTACAAATAAGAATTCAATTGGTTGCTGATCGTATATTATGGAATCAAAATGCATGTTGGAATATTGTACCTAGAACTGCGTAGCTCAAAGTGCTAACAGTATATAGGTGCCAGTATAGATGCAACATGCTTGCTTTCCTAGAGATATTTTCCCATTGACTCTAAATAGAAATTGGAGCAATTGAATGCAAAAATTTTCAGAGTCAACACACGCAGTGTATGAGAAAAAGAAGTATGTATAGATATAATTCAAGTATGTATGTATAGGACTATTGGAATTTGGATTGGCTGGACTATGTTCGATCTGTGTTAGTGTAGTATTGGTATGTTGGTTATCTCACGGCGGTTGTATGTCAGTTTTTGATCTGAAAAATATACATAAGTAATTCTTATCTACACAGTGTGCCTTACTATTATATAGAATAGGAAATTGAACGGATGTATAACAAATGGTGGGATAGATATAAGTAAACAAATAATCGAGAATAAGTATAACTACCTTATGGGATTGAACGGGAGTCTAAAAGGGCTTTGGCTTTAGATTCAATCCGAAAATGTATACGTACATACTTTTATGCATGTAAAAAGTATGCAGAATATTGCATTAAAGCCATATCTCTACTGGGTACCTTACAGACACTATTATATAAGTACACTACGGACAACAATGTATGTAGGTGCATATACGATATTTATATTCTGTACTGCGTACAATGAATATAGGCATTATGGTACGGGAAATCTTCACAGCTTTCGTTTTTTGCAGTGCAATGCCTGAATGCCTCTATGGCTCATCCTTATTCTTGTGCTTTAGCGTAATAAACCTGAGTAAGCCTAGGAGGTCTCTACATAAGAGAAAATTCTCAAATGCATAAACGGAATAGGATACGAGCAGTTGCTTCCTTATGCTTTCTCGGAAAAGGGAGAAAGCATGGAGTACAAACAGAGCCGTATCTGTAGTATTCTGTAAATGTAAGCCTGGAGAAAGGAGAAGGATAAAATGTTCATAAAATTCACTCTCCAATTGTGAGTGAGTGTAGTGTGTAGAAAAGAATGCAGACAAGTTTTTTGGTTTTTATAGGATCGGGATCACAGCAGTAGTGAGTGGAGCTAAGCAGATTAGGCAGGCATGAAATAGAATACCTTTGCATTGCACTTGACTGCGACAACTAACATTTACATGTAGACAAGGAAACACAAGATGTGCCATGTAAAGTGTATGTAGTACTTCCTATCTCCATATCCTCCACGTCAATGTAGACCTAGCGTCTTGAATTCCGACCGAGTATGTATGTATAGACTACCTTTCTGACGGATGGAAAAAAACGTAGTTATTTCTCAAGAGATTGTCGTGTGTACAAGTACAAATACTATTACCTTCGTAATGCTTCCTACAGACTATGTCCTCGGTCAGGTAAAAAATGTAGCACAGTAAACAAAGGAGCCGGTGCTCTATAAATGCTTTCCCTTATTCTTTATTAGGTATACTGTATATTTACCGAAATTACATACATACACACTTAGGCACTACAAGGGAAGGTTATTACAGTTATCGAGTAACTTTTGGCCTTACACAGGTATACTTATGTAAAATATATATGTACTGCTCTTTGATACCGTGCACTGTGTACAAGTAGCCGTTGTTTACTTTCAATTCGTAATACCCTTGGTACGCCTCAGTTCTTCTGGCAAAAGATTAGATAAGATTGCAAATCAAATTAGACAGACATTCAACTCAAGCTCTCCGGCAAATATTCGATTTTTCATGATCTACCAAAGCTACAAATGTGTTTGTTCCGTCGCTCTTACCTTACTTTTTACTTACAGTTACAATCCATTACTGTAGACATACTTTTGGGAAAAGCTCAGATGAAAAAATCAATTTCTCTATATACATACTATTGTGCACTACTCTCAGCTCCTCCAAACGACTACACAACTTTGCTTTTGGGAACTCTCCTACATTCGACTCCAGTTTATCTTCACTGCACTACAGCACAGGAAAATAAAATAAAATTGCTATTCAGTTCCCTATAATAATTTGTTCAGGCTACCTCTCCACGTGTGGATACGAAAGTATCTATTAGAAAACTATTTACTTTTCTTCAACCTCCACACACACGCATTATAATAATTTCCAATGTGACCATTCCTTTTGGACATCATTCTAAAATACTACATATATCACAGTGCTTTCTGTCTGATTGCAAAAACAAAATTATATTTAACGAAGGAGATTGCCATTTGCAAGTTGCGTGCGCGGATTTCTAATTGGAATCTTACACACTGAAAGTAAAAATTAATACATTCAAGGACTATCTGCAGAGAATAAAGTAATTTTAAGTGCAATTGATTATCTGTATTCATTACAAAAGCCACAAAATGGAATATTAATTATCACCTCCTGTTGAAATGTTGCGTTTACGTCTCAAAGATTTCTACGAAGCAAACGACTATGGTTTGGCCATCGCATTTGCAATTATTTATTAGTAGTAAGGTATTGATTTCGTAAGGATAAATAGCAATGAGATACAGATATACATGAATGCACACTGTAGACATGCACCCTACCTATGTTTGTGCA
>JABASH010006016.1:0-11194 GCA_019776445.1 Tomocerus maximus
TTATAGCAATATAGTGCTATAGTTTTTGCTCAATCTTTGCAGTTATGTATTATTTGAAGTACAGGCTTTATTGCCACTTACCACTATGGCGCTTTTTGTGTTGACTTTTACTTACCTATTAAGATAGAATGGATACTTACTAATACGATGAACACCAGAACGACACTTTGGCGAAATAATAGCTAGGAATTTTGTAATCAGTTTTGCTCAGCACACCTATCTGAGAATTTTTAAATAATTTTACGTTATCACACTTATTGCGACATCCCGTTGTCGTCATTTTCTGAAAGATTAAATAAAAGATTTACAATGTTAGATGCTAGAAAAGTTACAGCTAAACGCAATCATATTTTGTGTTCTCGTTTACTAATGAAAATTATGCATTTACAGCATCGACTTACGTAAAAGTAACTTTACAAGAACAAGGAAGGGATATCAAATCGAGGAAAACGCGACTCATTCGATGGGGTTCAGTGCCATACTTCGATGATGTGTTCGTAGTTACAATACCCCAGGAACTACTGAGTCAAATCTCATTTCTCTTGGTTGTCATTGCAAGGGGCCGTCTTGGTAAGTCATTGAGCAGGTTCCACCTCAGTTCAGAGTTAGCCATAAATATTGACTAGAAAAGTTAACTGCAGTGCTTTAAAAAGATATGCCACAAAGTGTTTTCAATTTAGATGTTCGCTTCAACTTAGATTTACATTCAAGGAAGCAATTTTATATTTATGCAGAAAAGTGATATAAGATAGACGTGCATATACTTATTTATAAGGTACCAATGACATTTCGAAAATTAGTGTTAAATGATTGTGTATAGTCTAGGTCTGTCTAGATACATAAAATTAGACATTTCTAGGTTTCTAGGCTGGAAAGGAAGACAGAATATAAACCTATTTATTTACTTGCATTAAAATACTCAGTTGGTCTGACTAGTTTTTGTGCAAACACTAATAAAGAATGTTTTTGTATCATATACTGAAGTTACTTTAGACAGATATAGCATACTTAGGCATCAAAAAGTGAATGAAAGAAAGTGGTACTGCATGTAAACGACAACGAAAAGGAAACAGAATTTAAATAACTGTCTTTTACTTCTCATTTACAACCGATGTAACGAAAACCAATGTAGCTTGCATTCAATTTGAGAACCTTAAAGATTCCAATAGAAATACACACGGTACAGTATTAAATTGCAGGTATTGGTGCACCACTTAACGTATGGCTAAATATTTATTCAGGGTTTGAATTTGTATTCTCTGTTGAATTGTATAGGTTCGAAAGTTGTGTTAGGCAAGATTAGCATTGGCCCAGTGCCCTTTGCCAATCCGTCAACGGGCTCAGCAACTTCAGGAACAGACTTTTGGGAAGACATGTGTCATCAGCCGAACTCTGAGATCGTTCGTTGGCTTCAACTTCTGCCATGAAATACCAGAATGGTATGTGCTGTGTGTATGACGTGATATCTAATACAAACAGTACACTGAACAAGCAAGACGAGACTTGCACAGAACATGCAATTCTATGTGAGTTTGTAAATTCTATTATATATATTCCTAGGTACTTGTAATAAATGCTACTGTCTAATGTATGCACAAAAATGTCAATAGTGAATCCATTCTACTTTGTAGGATTTTTCCATTGCGTCATTAACATTATGATATACAATTCAAAGTTCAATATTCCTAACTACACCAACAACCATATCTGTCAATTATACATTTGTAAATTATACACAAGTTTCAAGAACCAATAAAACACATTAAATTCCATAAATACTTAAAATGTTGAACTAAGTAGTGCAAATGTAAAATGCAAACATGCTCTGCCCCGGTTCAGCAATCGTTTTAGCGTTTTTGTAATGTACTTATGACAATATTCTCGGATGAAAGATGGTTATGAAGAAATGAGTTTAATAGTATTATCTGAATTGTGTAATAAACATGCTTGGGAAGATACAAATGTCAAATTTTGAATTTTAGAACTAGTTTCAGAGTTCAAACTACAAATTCCATCTGTCATAATATGTCTTCTAAATATGTTTTTGACATATCTTTAGTTAGTGTTTGTCGTAAATCTGTGAATTCCATTAAAATGAAACATTAATATGCATCAATGCAAATGATATGTTTAATGTGGGATATGAATCTATAAAATTTGACAAATTCTAAGCGTTTTGGCAGAAATGCAAGGCATTCCAATTTCTACTAAGAATTATTTTTTGAGTACCTAATAGGCTTGTCACTCTCCCACACTTTACATTCAGGAAATATCCTCAACCTTATATAATATTACTGACGTTGGATATTTAGCTGTTTTATTTGAGTTAAAATAGGTATCTGAAAGTTAAATCTAAAATTCTAGTGTTTTTCCTCCCCTCTTCTGTACAATGTGTAAGTTGAGTAGTTGAGTGTGATGTGACAGATGTATGCATCGCATTTAAGTACATGTGCCTAGGTACTTAGTCAGTCAATGAACGAAAATAAAATAGAAAAAAGTTATAAATATTGTCTGCTTCTCGGAGAAGACAAAAAAGCTAAAGTTCTTTGGCCATGGCCAAATTCATTTACGGTGTATACGGAAAAGGTTGATGAACAACTGAAGAAGGCAAAGGAACTGTGATATGCATTTAACAAAGCAGTTTCTATATAGGATACAGAGGCCAGAAAAGGTACACCACAAATGTCGTCACATCTGTAAACTACTGGAGAGTGGAGACAAATGCAAATAACAACAAACCCTACCCCTTTCTTTGAAATACATTTAGATCTTCAACCGTACAAACTATATACAAAACCATTCTAACCTAACAGAGATTCTTATTACGTTCTCTCTTCTAAGCCACATAACAGACAAGATCAGTTAGGTACTAATAAGTTGGATGAATAGACAAAAAATGTGTATCTACAGGTTACTTAGGTCTATAGAGATAAGTGCAGACTTAAAAAACACACCCAGGCTATGTATTTGTGATGTATATGACGAGATGTGTATGCACACATTCGTAGACGAATGCAAGGATGTACCAGTACGTACGGCAGTCATATTATGAGAAAATTTACACATAAGATGAATTCGGCTGAAAGTGAACTCGGGGTAAATAGTGTAATAATAAGTCCTTTCACTCTCACTATCCATCTAACTCTTGTTTCTTGTACAGTGCATCTTGCCAGCTTCAACGATCTGTTTCCCCAATCTATCTATACCGATCAACATTCTCATCTAAACGGGTGTCTCACTAAGTCACGAACTGTCTCCCAACTGTCTGCCATACAAAGACACAACTCCTTGCTCTAAGTCTGCTCGAAAAATGCATTTTTAACCAAACTGTGCTGTGCCTCTCCCGAGTTTCTATGTACAGATACGATTTCCCGGAATCAGGAGTATTGTTCTCATTTTACTGTGGAAGGAAAAGGAGAGCATTTGCTCTTTTTTGTTACAAGTGATAATCCTAGGGATTCTGTACAACTTCATTTCTTCAAGTTAATGGCAACATTAGTTAAACAATTCTTAAAATTTAACGGGTAAATTCCTTTGGCTTCAGTTGACAAATATACGATAGTACAAGTCATATAATAATACATCTTGGCGACAACCTTTAACCCTATTCGACCACATAGGCTTAGTGCTCAAGTTACAACGGCGAATTAATAGTTCACAATAATGAAAATGCATATACCACAGACGTTATTGTTTTTTGTGTCCCTGCCAATTTTATTCTGTGATGGAAATGCAACTGGTGCTCAGCAAAAATTGCGACGCTATAAGGTACACATTTCTAACTCGCTTGTAGTCTAGCTACATCACTAAATTGTCTGTAAAGAATTTCCCATTTGAAATAAGTAGCTCTTCATTTTATGATTACTAACTGTCGAAATGTTTTTGAATATAGATTTGTAATGGAGTACGCTGTAAATCTATACGATCGTATACACCACCGAATTTTCTTTTAGATATGGACACCTTTCTGTACAGTAGGTGGACTAGATGGGCTCCTTGTTCAAGACATTGCACAACAAAAAGATATAGGCATGTCGTAATTTAATGCACTTAAGATTCTAAAACGTAAAAAATGTCTATCTGAAAATGCGCGTATGATTACTAAAAAGTTAACACAAATTAATACATGTATTCGCACAGAGTCTTTTTTGTTAAACTAAATTGTGTTAAACAGGGCATGTCGCTTTCCCTTGATATGCGGAGACACAGCAGTGCACGAAGACGCATTTTGTTATCATCGGGGAACCCACTGTGAGTTTATTTTTCAGAATAATAAACGAGACTATCTTGCCACAGACGATTCGGACTACTTCGATCAGTCAGACACGAACTATTACAACGGCGGATCCAGCTCCCATGAAAGTGAGTGGGAACCATGATATATTTTCACACTAATCCTCATTGCCAACTACTAATTCTGCCATGCTCCTTCTTGTCAAATTTCATTAATATGAGAAACATCATCAAAGTTTATACATTTGTTCTGATATGCACTTTAACATGTTTTTTTAACCCAGGCCATAGTTTAGAAATATTTTAATGAAAGTCTGTGCGTCAGAAGTTTATAGTAAGTAATAACAATACAATACACAAAGATAATGGAACTTAAATGCATACACACATTAGACTCACATAAATTTTGCAGATTTTTGCGGGTATGGAATCGCATAGTCTGTGTATATGATGCACATATAGGTATAATATTATGCAATCATAATCTCTGCCAAGAGTTATGCATAAATGTACTTGTGTTGGCCAAAGATATTGGACTATGATACCATTTTAACGTTTAATCACCTTTTTGTTTGTATTTAAAATGACAAGCCCATTATATCTTTGCCATATAGCTTTCTGCATTTCACTTTCGTTTAGACATGCAGATGTGTTCTGCCCACACATTAACTGACTGTGTCTAATTATAATGTGCATGCTAATTTTAGATGTGCAACTGAAAAAGTAGCTAGACGAAAAAATGTTAATATCAAGAGAACCTATAAAGCTTACAAATAAATATATCCTATATAGGAACTTACAATCAACGGATAGAAGCCAGTCTTCCGAATATTAGCCCTCCTTCCCCGTCATCACTACAATCAATAAATCCATTACCCGAAAACCGTTTACACCCAGGAAGAAGAACTTCTTATAACAGACCAAACAGAAATTCGCCTAGACACAACGCAACAAACCATAATTTAGTCGAAGATGATTCAGTAGAATCTGCCGGCCCATTTCCCATTGATAGAACTGACAGGAGCTTCAGTCAGAGTTCTTCACAAACTTGCGGGATTGCTCGTATTACAGAGCGCAACAGGCAGGGAATTGCATTAAGAATTTTAGGAGGAAGAGAAGCCCAGAAAGGACGATGGCCGTGGCAAGTTGCTATCTTAAATAGAAATCAGGTTAGCCAACAGAAAACTAATCAAACTCATTTTAAACTCAATTTAATATTATATGACATAAATATTGACTATGATTCTTTCCAGGAAGCATTCTGCGGTGGANTGACTATGATTCTTTCCAGGAAGCATTCTGCGGTGGAACTTTAATTTCACCAAGATGGATTCTCACCTCAGGTTTTTTATTAAGGATTCTTATTCTTAAAAATAATCCCTGCCAACAGTTATGCATTGCATAATGCAGAGTATGCGTTGACCAAATATAGTATTTCCTCATGATACCATTTTACTTTTCAGCACATTGCATTCGTCGTCGTATATTTGTTACAATTGGGGAACATCACTTACATCGGAACGATGGTACTGAAAAACAATATAAGGTAAACAATATCAGCCCTACAGAAAGAGTCACACCAGTGGCACAATTATTAGATTTTCTTATGTACTTTGCTTGCATAAAATTGAAATGGAAAACTGAGTAGATAGATGCTGCATTCATTCACCCTGAATTTGACCCTGAGACTGTGGACAACGATATAGCTCTTTTGCTGTTGCCTGAGCCAGTTCCGGTAGAAGCTGGACTTGCATGTCTTCCTCAAGAACATCAAGCACTTCCAAGTCCAGATACTCTTTGCACCATATTAGGATGGGGAAAAGAAGGACATTCACATGTATTTGGAACAACTGTTTTGCATGAAGGAAGGGTAAGATGAGATCACGCCTTACTTATTATTAGCACTGAACTCAATGTTCAATTTCAATTTGCGTATTATTATCCCGGTATACGAAGGTTCCTATTGTCGGCTCAGCGGAATGTCGGAGAGCTTACGGACCTTATGATATTACCCATAATATGTTTTGTGCAGGATACAAAGGGGGTACAGGTAATTCTTCCAACAAAGATATCAATTTCATCATTTCTAAGATAAAGGTTTAAAGTATAAATTTTGGAATTCACTATAGTTGACTCATGTGCCGGAGACAGCGGAGGTAAATAATTTATGAGCTTTTGCAGTTATATTTAAATGTGTGACACTTATTAATCTAATAAAAACTTTCTTGACAGGTCCCATCTTGTGCTCTATGGAAAGCAGGTACAGTCAGAATATTTTGCACATTATGAACAAATATGCTAAATGATTGATTCCAAATGTCTTGCTATTAATAGATGGACAATTTTTGGAGTAACAAGCTTTGGTGACGAATGTGGACGAAAAGGAAAGTATGGGATCTATGCCAAAGTACCGAATTATGTTACTTGGATCAAAAAAGTTATGCGGGCCAACGAATTCCTGAACTGATTTTTTTTAACAGTTATCGTAAATAATGTTTCACATTTTAAGTCTGTCTGGAGTATTAAAAAATAAATGTGTAGCTAATACTCATCTCTAGAAGAGTAAGAAGCTATAGTACACAACACAGTACACACTCTAATATTAGTCTTAACATTTACAAAACAAAATACATACAAAATAGGGATAGATAGAACTAGTATCTACTTAGCTGTCACGAGTTGAAATGCATAATTATGTCACAAATAACGATAAGTAATATAGATAATCGTAAGTAGTTTAACATGCGCCACTATAATAGTCATTATTGGAAGTCAATGTATTAACCTAAAAGTGATTTTTGGTTCTGACAATCATAAAAGTATGTATCTTAATTGACTGAATAATGAGAGTGGAAAGTACCCCTTTTAAAGAGTAATTAATAATAAACCACAATACCACTCTTCACTGAGAAAAACCAACGAATACACTGCCGTTTGTTGTAACATAACAATAATCTATTGTTTTTATTTCAAAATGTTTTTAATGTCAATAAAATAAAGTGCTAGATCTATTGATTATGAAAAACTACATTTTCTTCTTACTCATTCTGGTTTTACTAGGCTTCGAATAAGTTCCAGATCCCCTCTTGAATCCTGAAGATTTTCCTTTAAATCCACCACCACCTCCTTGAGAAACTCTTCTCCCCCTGCCCGTCATACCGGCCTTTTGGCGTTCTTTCTTTAAAAACTTTGCCTTTTCTTTAACTTTGGCAAACTTTGACACTTTCTGCCGTTTAACTCCGGGCTCATATCCATCATCTCCCCTTTTAAAACGCTTACGGGTCAGTTGTGGTTTATCGGTATTTACCTTAGGTCGTGAGTATCCAGAAAATGTTCCTGGTTTTAAAAATAAATTAATAAATATTTGCATGTACAAATTGCACACAGGGCGTCAAAAATAAAATTAATATTACGAACCTTCGTCTGGCTCTTGTCCCACTTCTTTTCTATACCAATCCACATCATCATCTTCGACTTCATTAGGATTGTCTTCCTTGGGTTTTATCCCCATTCCACCCAAGCATCGCTGTTTGTGCTCCTCTTTTTCCTTTTTCTTTCGCTCAATGTTCATACTCTGTTCTCTTTTCCTGGCATCTTTTTGTCTCCTACGTTTAAAATTGGATTGCATATTATTATTCGCACAATATTCATATTTTCTTTGTTAATATTTGGCAATATAGTGTAAAATGTCATACTTTCTCAAATTTCTTTTTTGTCGTATCAGCAGTTTTTCTTCAGGTGTTTTTTCCGTTAATTTATGATAAAGAATTTCACCTTCAGCCAAACCATCTTCCACTTTCATCAGCTACAATAGCATGCATAGTATCAAGTTTAGTTTGTATTTGTACTGTCCACAAATATACAGTCAATAAATCTTAAAAAAGTTATATTTAACAAGAATGTACCTGCATTGTTATCCGCGGCCCTAATTCAACCAATTTAATTGCTACTTCATCCAATCCTTTAGTACCCCTGGCACTTAAATTCTGCTTGACTTCCACTGCCTCTGATGCATCTTCTGCTTCACTTTCAGACGCATCTCCACTTCTGTAAACATTAAAGTCAAACATGTGACTGGGTTTACTACATAATTTTTATAAATCATCATTAAAGCAAAAAACACACTTTTCAAAATAATCGGAAATATCATTGCAGCGACTTAAATCTGGGACTTTGTTATGTACACCCATAAGTAGCTTTTTAACTCCTCGTGACACTCCTACAGGTCGATACTGCAAACAAATAAAGATAAAAAAATTAGATATTAGATAGATCAGTGCTGAGCAAAAGCTATCCCAAACCTTCCAAACATACCGTTATCGTATAGTGCCGTAAATCAACAGTGTCATCCTCTTCGTTATAATTCAACAACAAAACCCTACGAATAGACCTCAGTCGCACCTTATTGATATTTATGGGTGGGAACATATTTTGAAAGGTACTGGATATCAGTTGCAAATTTTTTGATTCGCTTGTAAAATTATTCATAATAAGCAGTGGGTGGTGCTGGTATTGGACGTCATATGTGACCTAGAAACAATTCCAGACAAATTAAAAGAAGCCTTCCTTTATTACACCTCCAACCTATATTGAAAATTCAAATTCAAAATAGCTGATAGTCCATAGCGCTTCACTTGCAACCTTGCAAGTAACCATTTTTACGCCTAATCGCCATGTGACATTGTTCAGTATGCTGTTCAGTACATGTTTAAATTAAAACTTCCAACTTTCACTACCAAACCCTTTTCCTCAAAGTGAAAGTCAAGTGAAAGTTTGTAATAACGGAAACTTTGGTGAAAGTACTCTCCGCTATGGACAATCGAGCATAATATATATATATATCATTCTTGAAGATGGATAAATAATAAATCAAAAAACAATATAGTTAAACTCGGTTGACCAAATTTGACAAACCTGCTTCCGAAGCGAGGATAGAACATCTCGTGCTAAAGTATAGTCCAAAATTCGGAATGTCAGAGTAGGTCCACGAGGGATTCTTCCGACTTTTAAATACGGACTGATCTGAGTTCTCGTTAAAATACACATGTGTGTTACGTGAAAATAGCTGGCAATGGAGATATAGTCCTTTAAAACATTGCCTTTTTTCATCTATAAAGTCAGCAGAAAACAATGTACTTGTAAAAATAGATTATTATTAACATCTTAACATCACTTTAGATCACATGAATAAATAATAAATTATTTATTTTACCTGTAATTTTGACGCAGTATATGGTTCGACAACTTGACGAATATCTTTCATTAGTTCTTTAATATGTTTCCCGACTTTTCCTCTGTATATAATAAATGAATGAGGTGCATTTTTATACTCTGCTGGTTCAAACTGCGCCCATTCGTTTTCTACTACAACACTAGTCGGTTCATTTTGCTTTATAGCCCGAACTCTCTTCCTTGCCTTCGTCTATGGAAATCAAGAATAAAAGACCACTCAAATTCAAAATATTAGCTATTAATAATTAGTCATAATATTTCTATAATAATTCTCATGAAATCATGAAATGTTTAATTAAAATGATTGAATGCTGAATATCACAAACATACCGTCTTTTTCCGTCCCATGTTATGTTTACTGCACGGTGACTTTTTAAGCTGTAGTTAGTTATACGGTTATACTTGTTTGTAAGAGGTCAGGTATTTTACGATATAAATTCAAAATCTGCTGTGAATTTGGTCTTGCTTTACTGTGGTTTTTGTTTGTATCAACAACTTTCTTCATCAGTGAAACGGATTTTATTAACTGTTTAACAACATAGAACACACATGCACTGCACAAGCCACGAGGTGTTCACAAGTTCGTACTCCGCTAATCGAATTCATTTAGATATGTGCGCCATTGTCTTATAGGTCGTGAAGCCCAGATATAAGTACTTGGGATTGGTAGACTTGATACCAGAATACTACAAATAGGCGGTAATGGGTCTTTACTGTATGATTTGATTATTTTATTATTATACCAAAGACAGTTCCAGTTCCGCATTCTACAACACAACACGTTACGTTAGAATATTAAAATTTTATTGTTCATTGTTTGATTGTTTATGATTGTGATGTGCTAGTCTAGTTCCAGTTTATATCTAACATTGTGGCCGCATAATATGGTCAATTGGTCAATTGTCAGTGCTCCGTAATAAGGAAGAAGTTTTTAGTACTGGCAGTACTGATTTGATCGACAATGGACGTGTGTCAGTGTGCAACTACGTTTTTAGTTTGAATTTGTTCATTGTTCATTGGTTCGTTCGTATTCATTTCATAAGTAACTGATTAGTGATTACTGACTGCTTGGCTGTTGCTGTTAAAGGTAAAAAATTAACACCGAGATTTAAAGTACTTTACGACTTTATGACATATTTTATTATTTTGAAACGTGGCATTGATAGATATCAAATATTTTATTTAATAATTTTATTCAGATGAACTCCGACGCACCGTCAGTGACGGGGTTTATTGGGGAGAAACGTGTCACTGTTGTGTCCGTACTTGCTCCGAACAGAGTTGTTGTTAAGGAAAAGCTAAATGTACACTTGGAGGCTGAATATTTGACTTTAGAGGGAGAGCTAAAAGCATCATGGTCTACCAGAGTCAAGTTTACAGAGGAGCATAAGCCATTTCCGGGAATGGTAACAATGATGAGATGACACTTTCGTTTTACATTTCCATACTGTTTGTGTTTTTCATGTCGTTTCAGTAGTTATGGTTGAAGGGGTTGAAGTAAGGCAACGGCCACACAACTCGCACAAGTGGGTGACAACTTCCTCTCACCTTCCTGTGTATGTCACCTTCAACTTCCGGTGTATGTCATCTTCACCTTCCTGTCACCTTCCTGTTTATGTCACCTTCACCTTCCTGTCACCTTCCTGTCACCTTCCTGTAACCTTCCTGTCACCCTTTATTTCATGTTAGGTACGATTCTCGTACAGTACCCTAACCTAACCACATTTAA
>JABASH010006017.1:0-11192 GCA_019776445.1 Tomocerus maximus
CTGGATAAAACCAATTTTGTCCAATTTCGTCCATGGACAAAATTAATTTCTTCCAGGACAAAAATGGACAAAATTAATTTCATCCAGGATAAAACTACTTTCGACTTTCATCCACCGCAACCCTGATTATGGTATACACGCACAAAAACTAAGTGTATAATATCATTGCATTATTTTTGGGTTTCCAATTAGTAAAGATTAAAGTTGATTGTACACGCGGGTTTCTCAATTCAACTAAAATTTACAGAAAATATTAGCTAATGTCCATTTTTATTTTTATTTTAGCCTATTTAATTTAAGTTTGTTTAATAAATTGAAATAAATAAACCAAAATTATTTCACTATAAGAAAACCAAAATAAATAAGTGAAAATTAACAAACCGTTTCATTATCCATGTCACACATAGTTTCGAAAAGCAAATGAAATAGTTGAATCTTCCCACTGCCCTGCGAAGAGAAGTGGGAAACAAAATGGCTTATAGGGTGGGAAAATGGGTAGTGAAAAATATTCTGGGAAATGAAAGAAAAGGACTCAGAAACTCAGAAAAGATAAATGTTCAATTGGAAATTAAAGAAATGTCTAAATGTATTTTGATGGTCTACAACACTTACCTAAATAATAGGAAATATTCAATAATCAGCATTAATAAAAATTTTAATGATTGATATTTTGTTTTGTACTATATACTGCAGTGCAGAATAGAGTAGAATACTAATTTAAAACTGTTGTAAGTATATAAACAGCAATATGATCAGTTAACAGGGATTTAACATTTATACTTCTAATAGCTCTTAATCAATTCCCGTAAATTTCCTAATTTTCCCAGTTGGCTACCAAAATGAGGTGGGAAATGAGAAAATCCGAAACAATAATTGTTTATTGTAATTCATTAAAATTCGTTCACATCTGTAATATGGTCGTTGTTATACTCCAATATATTAATATTAGTAATATACTCCCCAACAGTAACTTATACGTTCCATCCCTAATTGGAATACAGTTATGTTTTAATGTCAAAAGCGGACTTGCTTAATTACAGTCAAATTTCCCCTGGTGAGAGCATGGATTCGAGAGGTGGGGAAAATCCAGGATATGTCACTTTTTGGATTTTTCTATCGGATTTCAGTATACGACATATAGTGTGAAAGAGTAAGTGAGGTGTGGCCGCTGTGTCAATCCCCACACTACCCTTTACTCCCGAAGTTCTCTAGTAATCTTTAAGAATTATTTACTAACCTGGTCGCTGTACATAGCGTATGAGAAGTCGGGTCGTTCCGGATATATTCGGATGTATTCGGATGTAATGGGCGGATGGACCAACTCGGGATAAACTCGAGAGGGATCCAATTTCCGCTAACGAGTCCGCTGCTGTGTCCTCGTCTCGGATGAAGTCTTCGTTCCTAATGTGAAGGAACAATGTCCGATGACACAATTACGACAATTTTACAATATATGGATTTGTAGACGATACAACGGTTGCAGAAATAGTACTAAACAAAATTCCCAAAGGCCAAGGTATGTTAAATGATATGTATCTATGGGCAAAAGAGAGAAAAATGGATTTTAATCCAAAAAAATGCGGATATTTAGTGCTCGACTATTCAAAAGACAAAAGCATAAGTAACAACTGGAATTTTACATTAAACGGAGTAGACATACAGAGAATGACCAAAGTGGAACTATTGGGAATAACAATTACCCAAGACCTAAAATACAATGAACACATTAACACCATTGTTAAAAACGCATCCGCAAAATTTTTTATTTTGATAAAAGTGGAACTATTGGGAATAACAATTACCCAAGACCTAAAATTCAATGAACACATTAACAACATTGTTAAAAACGCATCCGCAAAATTTTTTATTTTGGTAAATTTAAAACGTTATGGTTTCCAAGAAAATGAATTAATACACGCTTATAAATGCTATATAAGACCAATTCTTGAATATGCGTGTGTATTATGGAGCCCAACACTAACAGCAGGACTTAGCGAAATGATCGAACATGTACAGAAAAGAGCAATAGCAATAATCAAGGGTACCAGGATTACAGAATCCCAATACAACGCCACATGCATACAATTAGAAATAGAAAGGCTAGACCAACGCAGAAATGATCTATTGAGAAAATTTGGAATGCAAATAATAAATTCAGAAAGGTTTAGAGATATGTTACCCCCACAATATAATTGTGAACGTAGACAGACAAGACTATCCAAAAAGTATCTCTTGCAACCTTACGGCCCAAAAATTAAGAAACGTTTTGAAACATCAACCATACCCCAAATTGTGAACCTAATGAATAGTATGTATGATCAGGATATAATAAGATTTAGCAATAACATAGTATATAAGAAATAAATTTAAAGAAACCTAGTATTAAGTATTCTTGACATCTTTAACCTGTATTGACTCATTGTATTTCCGGAAACTATTTCAGCCCTAAAGCTGCCTGTAACCGTTCACGAATAAAAAACATTACATTACATTACATTACATTACATACAATTGAACAATGGGGGAAAATATGTTAATGCATCATACAATTGTAAATAATGTACATCTGAACGTTAGTGCTCATCAGATAGCAACTGGAGTGTAATTATTGGTTCCCTATTGCCATAATGTAATGAGATATTGATCACTATGTCAGAAGATTTACTTTTGGGATGTATTGAGACAATATTTTCAACAATCTTAGCGGATGATATCATAAAGGAGTTAATATTATTTTGCAATTCATGGACAGAAGTGAATTTCAAAGTAAAAGAATTAGCTCTATAGCTGGTCTACGGACATGTGAATGGAAAAAGTTTATAGGCAGCATAAAAAGTGACGATTGTTACGAAATGTAATGTAATGGGGAGTAGGAGAGAGGTATGTGATTCGGAGATGACACTATATTGGATGGATATTTGAGTGGAGCAGAGAAGTAGAAAGGAAGATGAGAATAAAGTATTTAATGAATGCACAGAGGCAGAGTTAGTTAAGTGAGTTGGGATAAGAAGTGATATTGCTGGCTCAGAAGGGTCTGCTGAGTGGGATGCCGGTGTGCCTGAGTCGGTAGTGAGAGAGTGGCTGGCTGGCTGGCTGACGATGGGAAGCTATTAAGAGAGCCATGCGAAAAAGTTGGTCTACCAAAGGGGCAGAAAAAATCCAGTTCTCACGATCTTGACTAGGAACGCGAGGAAAGGACCTATGCATGCACTATGCACTACTGCCTTCCCTCTCACAGCACACACACAGATATAGGTACCTAGTATATGCCATTGTCTGCTGTCTCTATACCTCATCCCTACAATGTATTCTTTTATATTGGACCTACGTGCTATTCAATTCTCTCCTATCACATCAGATGACTTAAAAGCTATAGAATTTGGGATATTCGGCTGTGTAGTCAGTGTGTGTGTAAACTATGGAACGGTATGTACGAGGGACAGATAGGCAGGCAGGAACACACGAAGATCAGGAGTGCAGTCCAAGTTCAGTTCACATAACAATCAGTTAGATCATAGTTAAGTACGGATGTGTACGGGGGGCGGCTTTTCTCTCTTTTTCGTCGTGCTATAACCTATCTGTGTAGACTCGAGTCAGTTGGGCAGAGAGAATACCCGAGTGGAGTTGTGACTACATGTGTACAGTGCCATGCTACGGGGGTGCAAAAAGGGACCCTTAAGGCCTCCACATCCACACGGCTTCACCGTGTGTTGCAAACGGCCCGCCGACCCACCGTCACTTGCAATGCGACCGTCAGACACGTGCCCACACGACGACAGACAACATCCAACTTCCTCTGCTCCGTGACCTGACCGAACTGGACAGGACACTCAACACCAACTCACCCAAGTGAACTCAAAATTCGAGACACTCGTCGTTCACAAGTATACGGCTCTCATTTGTTAGCAAAGTTTTTAATTATCACCAGATTCCCTGAAATCCAAGATAAGCAACAAGTGAAAGACTCCTTGACGCTATTCCAAGTGGGAAAGAAGAAACTATAGAGTTCTACGATATCCGACGATATATATCCGTTGTCTACTTGAGAAGTCTTCGCATAAGGGAACTGGCTACGCAACTGAAATTGTTCCGGAAGCACGGCATTAAGCTGAAAAGTTAATCCAAGCCGAGAGGAGACAGTTCTCATGTCAATTCACAAGTAGCGAATCTCAGAAGAGAAGCAAGTGAAGTGAAGCCGAGGTATCCAGTGCAGGCAGGTACCTGGGAGAGATAACAATATTGATCTTAATGCGAGACACATGCATAATGTGCTACCTACTTGGCCAGAAATACAGATAGTGTGAGAAAGAAGAAAAGAACTGGTCGTCAGATTGAGTCACAGAGTCCCATCACCTACTTTGTAAACTGTCTTGTTCTACGAACAAGTATTTGTGCACTGAGATAACAAGACAGCAGAGAGAGACAACTCTGTGGACTTGGCATTAGACACGACGACGGTGAGTTCAGTTGATTCCACTTTGCATCTCGTCTGTCTCAACTTAGTTTGTTTCTCAGCGTCCTACTCTGTGTCTTGAGTGCATCGCAGAACTCCTGCATAAAATAAAACAGTAGCCCATTAGAGCCAAGTGCAGACAAGAGGACGAGAGAGACGGACTACTCAAGCTGAACTGTTTAAGGACAAGTTCAAGAGCGTGGGAAATCGTTTTATTAAAATCTTGATCTCTCTGATCTGATTCTTTATCCCACACCAAGCCACGACCACTCACTACTACACTACATACTACGACTCTAATGCAACCTAAACTATGAATGAACTGAGTAAAGTGATTTTTTAATGCTCTTATTACCTCACGATACAACTAATAACTCCGATACGACTAAACTACTTTGCTCCTCTCCCATTCTGCCAATTTAACTCTCCACTGCTACACAAATACATAAACATTAAAAAATACATAATACCGTCTCATCCCACGGCCACTAGCCCTGAACTACTCTCATCTACTCCACTCTGCACTTATACCTACACCTAATACATATACACAAATCAACCGGCTATTCCAACTAAACAACTTAATCAAAACAGAAGAACACAGCCATAACTGCAACAACAAGAGTCTGTGGAAGAAAGAATCATTAGTTTACAAATAAAGTGCACAACGGAACTTATTACTTTACATTTGACATTTGTGTGTCAGTAAAGGAAGAACTCGTCTCACATACAGATCATCTCGACAATTGTCAGCCCACACTCATTAGTCACTTACGACTTTCTTTCAGTCTGCTCTCGCAGCTCTCTACTTTTCCCTGGTTGCCCCTCTCCGGCCAAAAGGCTTAACAATAGCGCTGTTACAAGAAGACTGGTCCTCTGCTGTTGGTGCATATTACCCGGGTGGTAATCACAGTCTCACGATGGCCAAACGCTCTCTAAGTGATAGTGACTGTGACGATTTGTTTTCGGATACCAAAGACAGGTAAACATACACTATCATTTAACAAAAGTCCAACTATTCCTCCAAACAGAATCTTTTCATAGGCAAATATTTTCCCACTAAAGATACCTACGCTCACAGGTGTATGGTTAAATAAAAAAATAAATCATTGCAGTGACAAATAATTTAGTTCTAAATTGAATGAGGAAACAAAAGTTCTGGATTCTTTCAACAGTAACCAATTTTCTAGAAGCTATTTCATTATTGGCTTATTGACGAAATGGTGTCGATGTCCATAGCCTAGTAGGGAATAGGGAATGAAAATAAATGAAATTAACACTAAGGCCAATAGCAATAGTTTACATCTCAATTTGATCAGTTGAACAGTCCATTAATTAGCAGAGGTGTTTAATGTGTAATACCATGTCAAAATATTGCTACTAGTACATAATGCAAATAGTAGTATCTATAGCATAGGGACATAAATAATGGGATAATGTTATGTACTCTGGATTTGTAAAGCTAATAAAAAAGCGCAATGTAGATAAGTGGTAGTGCTTATTATAGCGAGATAGATAATAGCCTGAGAACTTTTTATAGTCTGCGATATGCAAGGAAAGGATTGGATTGAAAGGAAAGGTGCTAACAAGACTTGTGATGAAATAATGTAATAATTTTTTGCTTTCTAGCTGTATGACACCACCAGGTTCAGAAACATGTGGGCACGTCAGCCGCAAGAAACGCCGAGGCATAATCGAGAAAAGACGTCGGGATAGGATCAACAATAGTTTGACAGAGTTGAGACGTTTGGTGCCGACCGCATTCGAGAAGCAAGGCTCTGCCAAATTAGAAAAGGCGGAGATTCTACAAATGACTGTCGATCACCTGAAAATGCTTCATGCCAAAGGTATTCTATTCTCTCTTATTCTTGTTATTGAGTTGATTTAATTTGACTAGCTAGTTAAGGAGGCTCTTTTCATTCGTTCTGTAAGTAGTTTTCTTTTTGCACAATGCAATTTTATATCCATCTGGAATTTATAAGAGGACAAGATCATCTCATCTGAGCAGATCTCACATCTCACCCGCTGCTTTCTTGATTCCCCTCTTCGTTTAAGTAAATCTCGTATCTAATTCCAATCCAGGCCAACTTCTTTACAGTTGTTGTTGCCCATTGCAGCAAGTAGGAGAGTGTTGTTCCATCCTGGTCAATTAATAATTGCATTTATTGCTTATTTTCTGCTGATTTCTTTTCGCACTCACTCTGAATACATATAGACTAATTTTAAAAGGCAATAAGTACCTCGGCTGAAATGTACAAAAGGTTAATTGCACAGAGGAAGGAAGGTCACGATATTAAGAGAAGCCCAAAGAAGGCAATTCGAACCTCTCTCTCAGGGTTACATGCAGGGAACACTGAGTATAAGTCAAAAATATTTATGTGTATACCTTAAGAAGTACCTCTTGGTATAATGAAGTATGTCATAATAAGCAGTTTTAGAGATAATTTAATACTTGTACACAATAAGATATACCAGTTTGTGTTTCGCATTAGGGTTTGTATTTAAATATTAAAATGCATATGAATTCCTTAAGTGCTTAGCGTAGCTTCATCGTGTGATGAACAAGAGTCGTACGAAATGTAAAATGTAATTACAATGATCATCTCGAGGAAATTACAGGTTATCGTGCAGAAACCCGAAAAAAGGTTGGCAGAGGGTTGTCGGGAAGTAGCGCACAAGTAGGAAAACAGTAAGAGAGGCGGAGGTGGTAATAAGAAATCCTCATCCTAATTCTAATCTTCAAATCATCATCATCAAAGCACCTCATCTGATATCTCCTCCTTCCCAACATCCATCTCTCTCGCTTTCACATACAACTCAAATGTAAGACAGAGAGAATTGGATTCTGCATCATCAAGTTCTATTAATATTAGTCGTACTATTAAAACTTTATTAACTATCTATTCGTCAGTCAGCTTAAGTGAGCACAGAGCTGTAACCTTTGACCGTGGCCGACTAGAAAATTATTGTCTGGCGCCCGTACAGGAACTCTTAAAATACAACTGAAGCAAAAAGCCAGAAGAGAGGTTCACTTAGCAGAGAGCACACAGACCCGTTCCTCTCACTTAGGGTTCTGATCTATAGCGCTTTGACTAGAAATACTCCGACCTTGTCTATAGCCAAGCAGACTCAACATTCATATTTTATATCCAATCAGTTTTAACTCTTTTTCCCAGTTGAGATGATGAGCGCGAGATAAGATCAATTATAACAAAAACATTATTAAGCCACTACGCTATAAAGTTGTATTAATCTTCTCTGTCTATAGTAGTCTAGTACTTTATCAGTCTCATCTCCTCCCAGTAGGAAGTAAAATGAAAAAACTAGTACAAAGTAAACGCACAGAAAGGAAAACAAGCAAACTTTTCGAAATACACATTTCTATGCACGCACTAAAATGCTGATGGAAAATCTACTTCTCCACATAAACGTGAATTTTAGACGGAGACTACCCATATCTCGCTATACCTTAAGAAATCACGTTTTCTTCGCTTTAGTTTGTAATAAAGTCGGAGCAGGCTAGAATTACTTAGTTAAAAGTCTCACCTCATCTCGTCTCTCTCAAAATACGGTAAAGTACGAAGGAGTACACGTTTGCCTACTCCGCGCCATGCCACATCAAGACAGCCAGGCCACTTTGTTCTCACAGTAGAGAAATGAGTAAGTGCTCCACTGGACTCGTGTAAAAAATTAACTAATAGATGAAATATATAGACAAGGCACAAAACTGTAAGCTAAAGAAACCAAAAGAAAAGAAAACGACCCACCGAGAATCAACTCGACTTTGTTCAGTTTACGTCAAAGCAAAGAAAAGAAAACTTCACTTTAATGGTAGAATTGCCATAATATACTTAGCTCTTCGATTCAGGCTTGGTAGTCACCAGACTGTTTACTGTAAAGGGAAATGAAACAATAAAACCTCTCGAATACATTACAAATGCTCTTTCGGAAGACGAACTGAAACAAAATGCAACAGTACAAACTCCAACTATTTACTATTCAACATTATTCTCATTATCCTAATGTTAATGTGTCATCTTGTTAGTACATAATACTGATAGCAACTACTATGTAGAGATGAGTTGCTTATTTCCCTTTAATATAGCCCAGTTGGGCTTCTGATACGAACACCTTAAAAACTCTTAATTTGAGAGGTTTAGCAGTTGTATCTCCAAATCTCCTTGTGCACTTTGTGACACTGACGCTACAATCCCATATTATTCTGACTGAATCGCTCAATCAGTGATTTTTACGTTGACAATGTTTCTGTTCCCAAAATAGGCATAAAGGCATTTAAAACGTTGTGAAATTGTAATAAGACATTAAGAGACATGTGACATTAGAAGAGTTCAATGAAATGGACTTAAAATAGAGAAAAGAGTCGTATATATTGAGTATCTCTTAGCACTATAAGGTTGGAGTGTAACAGGAAGACCTGTTGTTGTTTGTCTGCGTGTGTTGCGTTAGTTGTGTATGTAGTGTAAGTGTAAGGGTATGTTATGTGATTGTAGATATTGTTACACGAGATGAATGGAGGAGCATGATTCAACTATTCAACTCCCAGCCTTCTCTTCTCTTGTCGGTAGTTTCTTCAAGAAGCAACTACTTGCTATGTGTGGTGTCTAAAGATCCCTACTTTTTAACGACCTATATGAACAAAAGAGTTTTTATTCTTTTATGTACTATACTGTGCACTTGTCATATAGGACCATATTATAAATATATCTACGGCTATATCATTCGTGAATTATAGCTAAACTAAACCAGACCTACAGGTCAGGCTACTCTCAGAATGCTTCCCTTTACTCAAATCACATAATGCTTATCGAATTGCATTTCTTAACATCATTGTGTTCTTTAGTTGTCTTTTAAATGTAAATTAAATTGTACAATACAGAAATTAAAGCTATACAAAACTAAGACCATGTTAGTTGTCATTCTGCAAAATTACTTTAATGCACTACACTTTGATTGTGTTATCGACCACATTTTGACCTTCTTCCAAATTCTAAAATAGTAAATGCATATAAGACACTTACTTCCACGGTATTAGCAGCTTCGATTGACTAAGTACTTGTGCTGTATGTAGTGTACATTGTAGGATAACAGTATAGCCATGATATCATAGATATGCTAAACAGCACAGCCTCCACAGTCGAAATGCAATGTGCATACAATAGAAATTCCATGGGAAATGTTCTGAAATAGGGAAAAAAAGGAAAAGCACGAAAAAATTCATGTCATGACTTGCTTTGCTCTCCTGTTCGGTGAGATTCCTGTTTTCCAGTTCAGTATTTAAGCAGGGCTAAGCTAATCTCTTTTATACTCACTTAGGTAGTTATATTCATAATAGGCGTAGGTTATTATGATATTATATTGTTTATTTTGTACAATGCCTCTCTATGCTAACCATAAGTTGATTTAAGTAGTTAGGTAGGTAGGCTGGGATTCTCTTTGGTTGTTGTCGGTTCGGTACTCTACTGTTTTGGCTGGCTGGTTTGTAAATTAAAAAGAATGCTAATGCTGCCTGAGTGGATGGGGTGCATAATAGGGACGTACCTGCGTAGTTTTTAGGCATTTTCTCGATTTCGTTCTCCAGCAAGATTCTATTTATTGTGGGAGTGTTGAATGATCAGCCTCTTGTCTATTATTGTATTATCTGTTAAAGATTATGGATAGGATTGCATCAGATTGCACTTGGATGGTTTTCCAGTCTCTGGGAAAGAAATGAGAATATTTTAAATTGAGATTTGGTGGTAGTAACCAGTCTGAATAGAAAATGCACCAGTATCAGGAGTATAGATGGATATGCACATAAATTAAAGAGCTTCTGACTAAAACGGTTGGGGAAGCATGTTCTTCTGATACAGGAGGTTGTTCGAGTGTCTTCTGTTGTTCTGATGATGCGGTTTTCTCTGGTGTGGGAATGCAGTTGATCTGTACTTAACTTTTAACCCAAGCTAAAACTCAGTTCATTTCAATCCAATCGAATTTTCTCGCTCGCTCGGGAAACTACAATGTGATAAGTATTTTAATGCGTATGAATACATGCACAGATAATGTAGATGTTGTTCTGGGGTTGGGTTAACATGAGTAAGTTTCATCAAGATGAAACTGTATTACAGCAACGGAGATTAATATATCCATAGAGCCACAATGCGAGCGTATAGTTTTATTGTATCAGATTTAATGCATTATCTGCATTCTATTGCATTCTTATGGGTTATGTATGGATATGATATAATAATTGTGGGTTTGGCGCTAGCTCGATGAAGAGGATTGGATGGGATTCACAACGGAGAGGCAGGTTAATTTGAGCAATTTTATTTCTCTCAGACATTACTTACTGACAACACAACATACCTAACAACAGAGCATTCTACATAGTGGTATTCATTATACAACATTGCACTAAGTTAATGGAAGGTGACTGAAACAAAAAGATGAGTCAGACTGCTCCTACATAGATCTTACTTATAGGAGTGATCATATAGCTAATGCATCTTGCCATGTAGACCAATGCGAGGAAGAAGAATTAGAAGATGATACGCAAAAGACAAGGAAATTCGTTAGATAGATGTACTTTGTCGACCAACTACTACTATTAAACAGACACGAGGTATTTTATGTCTGTGGCTTGGCTTTACTGTGGGAATATGCATGTCTCATCCCTATTATGCATTAAAATCAAGTGAGCATGGTAAAGGCTACTACTATGGTAGTTTCTCTAAAGTCAGGA
>JABASH010006018.1:0-11192 GCA_019776445.1 Tomocerus maximus
ACGCAGCGCCATTTACAAATTTAAGAAAATTGTATTGGTGTGTTTTCATGGTCACAATGAGTAAAATAATTTAATTATGACAAATATTGATGGGAGAAAGCTCTATATATTTATTTTTGTAACAACGTATTTAGTTTCATACATAAAATTGCCAATAATAATATTTGAGTAGTTCGTTTTTCTTTGTCTAGTCACATTTTACATTTTTCTTGCATTATATTGTTGATTTACATGGAATAGTTTTTCGAAGTTTTAGTTTTATTAGGTTCGCTAGATGCTAGATGATTGAACAGGAAAATCAGACTCCTCCAACAGGAAATCAGGATTCAAACTTGAAAATTTAGTTTTGTTTTGATTTAGCATTTAATTTTGTTGATTTAACATAAACTGTGACCATGTACGGTTTACGGGGGTTTACGGTACTGCCTGTTAACGTTTATATATACAGGTTGCATGTGCAGGACGCAGGAGTCTTGGAATTGGGATTTTGAGAGTAAATGCACTAATGTATGCTTAAACAATAATAGAGGGTGAGGCAGATGAGTTGGGAAGGAATTTCACCTCCGAATTAGTAGTTTAATAGCCGCCGATAAATTGCTTTCGCGTTCTCAATGTGCTCTCCCATCTCCATGCCTTTTTGAGTCGGATCCGGATCACAGTCTTCGTTTCCAAGAATCGAATCAAAGTTGACATGTTTCGGGGGTTATCCAATTCCATTAAGTCGTTGAGAACTTGTTATCGCCCTCCGCTATAAAAAATTCACTGCTTAAGGTACCCGGTACCGTAAAAATCAAAAGGAGTGGTATTGGTAGATTTGATAGGTATTTCTTTCGATAATTTTTATTTTTCTTTACTCCTTCATTTTACACGAAACTTTTCCCGTGAGTCCGTTATTTTTCGGGTCAATTTTCCAAGATCTTTGTGAATAATCCTACCAATAGTTCAATATGATACTTGTGAGCCATCTCTAATCATGATATATTGTTCGGTTTCGATATTAAAAAGCGGAATTGTTTGTTTGAGGCCAAATTTCCCCTGGTGGGGGCGGAGAAAATCCCGAATTTGTCACTTTTCGGATTTTTCCTTCTGATTTCAGCAGTATACAGCTTGTGTACGCCGACTTTTACCCCTCTGGAAGTGTGGATATGTAGAATACCCGGTCATTTGCTTTGGATAGCACTTTTAGGGTCTCTTCCACTACCGGACTTATTCATCCAAAAAAATTTTACCGAAATAATTGAATAATTCCAGGGACACTCAGAAATGGTTTGCTTGGTATTATATAGGGTCCATTAGATTTGCAAAAAGATTCTTTACAAGATGGTATACAGGTCTTCTTGATACCTTGCCTGTGCTGGGCTGTGGTGGGGGAGAATTATATAAGTGATGACCCTGTACTACAATATCTCACTGATATACTTGCAATCATTTATAGAATACCCGAACAAAAACAACGATACAATTCCTTCCCAACTCATCTGCCTCAGCACCCTTCGGTATAAATTCACAATCCCTCCGGTAATGCTATGCTATCATAACCATAATTATAGTATTTTTTCAAGAATTCCATCCACTGTCGATTTTCGAATTGACTTTTTAGTCATGTAATCAATTCCTTCACTAATTATTGTTCTGTAACGATTTTAACGATCAATTGATATTACAGCAAGGTGTAAAAAATCGACGCAATACAAGCTGTGAATCCACACATTGTATCCGACAGAGTCACCCTGAATGCCCGGAAATACCAACGATTCTTTTCGTGGAAACCCATAATTTCTGCGGATGCTTATGGCATAGTCAGGACTCCTACCGATAAATCTGTCATTGCTAGTGCAAAAATTAAAATATTTGAAGGCGTATATACGTAAATTCTTAGAAGCACCAATAACGAATGTACAAATATTACAAATAAAGTAACCATGCTATGGCAGGAATTCCACTCAAAACTATTTCTCAGGTATTGAGTCTTGTTTTTGCCAGGTTTCTGTTATATAATTAGTATCGTTGTCGCTATTGCTCATTGTATATGTGTTAATGTACTAAGTTAAATACTTAGTGAAATAAAGATGTTGATTTTTGTGGGTTATGTATATGAATGGAAATTATGGAATAATAACATCTCAACTCCTACTAAGAAACGAATGATTTTACGAAAATATATTTATGTCTTAAATATCTATCACAAATAATAATACAGTGAAAACGAATAAGTTTAGGCCAATAATGAATCTATTATGAATTTGTTTTATTATGAATAGAACAGGACAGATAGGTTGTACAGGCTTATTTTCTTCCTCTTAAATTCTCTGAATTGTTATCGTGTTCAATTATTTCAGTACAGGAAAATTGTAATTGCTGTTTCTGAAAGTGCTTACTTAGCCTTATTTTCAGTCGTTATCGTTGATGTTAGCTACATACACAATTAGAAATGAGATGTTTTCCTTTTGGCAACACACATATTTATTTTGGCTTAGCTCCCTAAAACTTTTCTATTTTCATAAATAACTTTACATCCTTATTTTTTGCAAATATAAGCGTTAAAATATATGTCATACTTTGCAAAAGGGCAAAACGTAATGCAGGTTTGCAGAAAATCGAGCTGAAAGTTCATAAAAATATGACTTTTTATCAGTTCCCTGGCATTTTTTGTTCATTCTCCTGTTCATCCACTGTCTGAAATGAAACCATTTCTATTGGGCTTGGGGCAGCTAGTCGTGGTCATAATAATTACGGTGCTAAGTTAAAAAGTATAATAGTGTTAAGTGCAGTGACACCAATATTGCGAACTAGACAACAAAAAATGTCCAAATGGGAAACGAAATCCAAAAATTTGGCAACTATACAGATACGTAGGATTCTCTATATATTAATATTTGAGATATATTATAGTATATTCTTATTTTTATTGTACCCTTTTGTAATCCTTGCGGTTATTGTACACATAAATATGTGTGGTAAGTTTATGCAAAATCTAGCTGTTTTGCAAACGATTTGACAATATCTACAGACATTTGAGTGTAACTATTAATTATTGCAGTAATTATGCAAGATAATGTTATTTTCTTGTAAATGTTCTAAAGATTTGTTTGAAAGCTTTCCTTTTTTTAAATCAAAGAATGCAAAGAAACTAAACTTTTGTATGCTTCAATGCAAAAATACTAAGAAATGTAAAGAAAATTAGAGAAGGTGAACAAAAAGAATGCAAGATTTCTGTCAAAATTGTTTTCTATTAAGAGATCCTTTAATTATTTACCACTAAAAAATAATTATAAAATAGTGTTTTATATTCACGCTAAAAATTAAAATTATTCATTTTAATTTCGCTAAAAAGAAATAAATTTAAAATTTAAAAAATCCTCTTTTCTTTATTGAACTTTAGAGTATAATAACTTTTTGAAAGCTTTTCGAAACTCTAAATTATAAATAGTATAAATAATAGGATTCATTGCTGAATTACAGAATAAAAGCCAAGTTACAGTTCTAATGACATCATGTGGAATGCAATCAATGTTCATTTCGAAACAGATTCCTGTGGCGATGTACACGACTGAAAAAGGTGTCCAGCAAATCAGATAGGCTCCGGTGATAATGCCCAACATTTTGGCCGCCCTTTTTTCTTTAGTTAAAGAAAATCGTATTTTTGTCTGCAAAATGTCAGTGATTTGTTTAGAGTGTTCATTTCCTGTTTGTATATGTTTGTCTGTCGTTTCAATTGTTGAGTCAGATACTTCAGTATTATCAGTATGCCCAGTGCTCAAGCATGAAATCCTCGCTCTTTCAGCGTACCTTTGCTTGATTTTCTGGAATATTTTTATGTGAACGATGACCATTACAGTCCCAGGGGCAACAAACGATCCCATTGAAGTGTAAATAAGGTATCCAAGATTTGACGGCAAAGCGCAATCCATGCCTCCGATAATTTCACTATATTTGTCATCTCTGTCCCAGGTATTCCATCCAAAAACTGGAGCACACGACATCCACAAAGCAATTAACCAAACACAGACCACAGTCAGGACGGATTTCCGAATAGTTCTTTTAGAGATGTAGCTAACCCCTTCGCTGATACTTCTGTAACGGTCGATGGCGATAGCGGTCAGATGTAAAACGGAGGAGATGCAAGCTGTGTACCCTGTGGTCATGTAAATTCGACATAATGGAACTCCGAAGTACCAACGATTTTTCTCTCGGAATCCCATGACAATTTCTGCCACGGAGAAAGGTAGCACCAAAATTCCGACGCATAAGTCTGTCAATGCCAGGGACAAAATTAAGATGTTTGACGGTGTTCGTAAAGATCTTTCTCTCATTACTGCAACTACAACCAATAGGTTACCAAATATCACAAAGAATATCACTATTGACAATGGGATCACTTTTGCCACGATTTCCCAAGGCTCTAGTGGAGTCCAAGTTGTTTCCAAATTCTCAACTTCAATTGTATTCATGATTCTGTTTCGTTAAAGGAATTCTTAATACCAGTTAATAAAAATTCATATGTTTAAATGATATGCAGTAAAATATTTATTTATTTACGCTATAACTGAGAAAACGGATCAGTTATTATAAAAGCTGTAAATAATAATTAAGAATGATGAGTAAGTAAATTTTAACTTTATATATGTATAGGGACTAGGGACTGATACCTATATATATACACTTGTTGACCGAATGGTAAAGATATTTTTGAATTGCTTCTCTTGCTGAAGGACAAATTAATTATTACGACGGAATATGCTAAAACATTGTAATTAGCATATATTCCCATAAGATATCTGTACACAGGAAATGTCCAACTTTCCTCCTTTTGCATTTATGTTGTTGTGTAAAGGAACACAATATTTTATATTAGGTATAATAAATACACGACGTTGTCACTGCGTTGTGTTTGAAAATTATATGAATTAATCTAGTATATAAATATGTACTATATCCCAGCAACTATATGATCTAGTTAATATAATATTTCCTTGCTTTCAATCCGTTTCTTAGATTTCTTAATTTATTCGATGGATTTATTATGAATCAAAAAAACTACGTATGTGATAGATTTACGTCACTACATTTACCAGACCACATAAAATATTGAGTCACAGTATGGGTATTCCACAGCGTATAAATAGCATGGCCAACATAAATAAAAAGGCGACTAAATTAATTCTTAGTAAATATAAAATGCAGCAGGATTAATTTCCATAGTGTTATAATATCCTCGTTAAATATACAATTAAAGTTGATACAAATATCACAAATAATGAGTTCTGTGGTAACCTGTCCTTTAAGTAAGTCAGAAAAGTCAGGATTAAGACGAAAAAGAACCCCTGGAAAAGTTAATGACGCAAATGTTAATTAATTATCAAAGGCTTTTTGGAAAGAGTGCTGGGAAGATAGTACTCAATCATTCATACAATTAATTACTGTCCAAACTACAAATACATTACTAGTAGGGTAGTAACTATGATCGCTTCGGACATGGGGATAGTCCGGACATTCAGAAAATCCCAAGGAATCGTTCAATTATTTTATCCGGAAAGTTTTAAAATGTTAACTTGTACTTTGATATAAAGACGGCAATGTGTGAGCATTTGATGGAAACAGGATTATCTAAAAATCGGTGACGGTTAAAAGGGTTAAAACATTATTTGAAAATAAAAAGTTGAAAATGTCGTGAAAATAAAACGCTAGTTGACATCGGACTTCCCTCCCCGGTAAACGTATACGTTTTGCTTTACCCAGCCTCAATTTTCCCTCAACACACTTAGGCACACACAGAACTTTATACTTCTTTGCAATCATCAACTTTGATGTGTGCATCAAAATTCATGGTTTTCAAATGCATACCATTTGCAGTGTAAATGCTTTTGATAAATATGGCGCAAAGGAACCACAGAAAATGTTTCTGATATAATTCAACTGGTAGAATCTTGAAAATATTTATAACACATTTTTGAAATTTTCTAAGTGAAAAAGTAAGTTGCTTATTACGCTTACATCAGTATGTACATTTTTAATAAGTATGTACCCCTATATTATATGGAGTATTTAATACTAGTTTATATTCTCGCATGTGCAAGGCAAAATGACATCACCTCTAACTTCACGTATTTGGTGGAGTAAGTCCATGCACGGAATCCGGCTATTTCATTTTTATCTCTTCTGAGAAGAATGTATCCACACATACCAATCCACACTACCACTACCATTCACACGACGATTGCAAAACGTTATAAATTAGAGGCATGTTTAAAAGTACTGAGTGAGAGCACATCATCATAAAAGCCAAGCTTAATAAACGAGATGCCAAATGGCCGCCATTTTTCATTTAATTTTGCGCAGCACGGAAATCCCATCTAAAGGCAGCCAACAGAGTTGATAATACATACAATGTTGAATAGTGTTCGGATAAAAAATATTGATTAGTATTACAAAAGGTAATAAAAGTTTTTTTGAAACACTTAAAAACAATATTGAAATTGAACATTATCCAAAAAAATCAAAAAATACCAGAAAGTTTAGAGGACCCACGAATAAAAGTGATGAAAAATTGGAAGCCCATGAATGAAGGGGATGCGAAATTGGAGGCCCGTGAATGAAAGGGATGCATAATTGGAGGCCCAGCCCCCAATTTTTATTCCTTTTACTCATGGGCCTTGAATTGTACTTCCCTTTTATTCATGGGCCTCCAATTTTTATTCCTTCTATTTATGGGCCTTGAATATTTATTCCTTCTATTCATGGACCTTTAATTTTTCATCCCTTTTATTTATGGGCCTCCAATTTTTATTCATTTTATTATTGGATCTCCAATTTTTCATCACTTTTATTCTTAGGTCCTTCAATTTGTTTGGAAATTTTTGAATTTTTTAAATTGCTTCAAAATACGCTTATCACTCTTTGTAAGCTAATCAACATACTTTTCCTGAACAATACTATGTTCAGCATTGTATGCATGATTTCATTACTACCTCTGTCTGCTGCCTTTACATAGGATTTCTGTGGTCCGCCAAATGAGATTAAAAATTACGGCCCTTTGGCAACTCGTTTATTTGGCAATGCCATGCCATATAGAAAAAATAGCGTGCCATATATATAGGTATAGTAGCCCACATACATACGATCGCAAAACGTTATAAACTTAGAGGTTTGCTTTTGGCTTGTAGGAACTGAGAGAGAGAGAACTGAACTGAGTAGTAGTAGTTAAGCCCGGTTTATGCATTACTTGACTTCTACTTTGCCGTTACTATGACTTTCCTATGTCGTTACCTCGGCAAATTTAAACTTTACTTGCATTGCCGAGGAAATTTTACTTTCCGAATTACTTGCTGAAGTAGGTCGGGACTCGACTTTGGTGGAGCGAGTAAAAGTAAAGGGGAAGTAAACAAAAATTTGAGTATAAACGACCTCGGGTCAAGGTAAGGATAACAGTAAGTAAAGGTCATGGTAACGGCAAAGGGAAAGGGAAGTAAACCATGGATGCAGGAAAGTAGTGAGTAAAAGGTAAAGCGTAAACCCAGCTTTAGTGAGTAAAGAGTAGTGTACTGTACTGGAATGGAATGGAGTGCTAGCTAAGTGCTTTGCACGTACGATGTACGTAGTAACATCAAACGTAGTAATCTATCATATAACTTTTATCGCAACGTTTTGTTTATTTTATTTTATTATGATAAGATAACTGCAGTCTGGCAGTGCAGTAATAAGCTTTTAGCTGTTTAGCTGAACTGTCAACTGTAAATGTACCTACTGTACTACGTACTGTACACACGTAACGTACATTAATAAATAATTATTATACGTAATCTTTATCCGAAACAAGATAATATTATTATCACAATTAATTTTGAGCTCTGAAATCTATTCAGTATTTCCACAGTTCCATCAGAACTATAAATACCGGCTTGACAAACCAAATTATTAACAAATAAAGCTTCGGAATCAGCGTCAAATCACAAATCATTTACGTAGTTTTGCCGGACACTCGACCCGACGCTATATTTGTTCGCTCTCATCAACGTTTAAAAATAATTATATCGAAGTTGCTGTCATTAAAAATTCTGACTTGGATTATAACTTAAGACTCCTTTGTATTAATTCCATTCAACCAAAAATCAAAGGTAGTTTTTGGCTTTTTTTCGTGACATTCGGACATTACCACTTTCAATGATGTAACGTTACAATAATAGTTTGCCAATTGTATTGCAAATATTAAAAATAATAATAATCTCTTGCATTATAAGTTCTAAGTATTCTTTCCATTTTAATGGAACTTTTAAAGGCACTTATTTCAGAAAGTGTAGACTTTGGCTTGACAATAGCCTATACATGGAAACCTAATTTAGATGTTTATTAATATATTTAAAGTCGTCAAACAAGTGGAATATTTCATTTGCATCAAAAATTTCTTATTTGATGTATTATTTATTTCAAATTACATTTCATATTTGTTATTTCAATTATAGAAAATGTCATCCCCAGCAATTAAGCGTCTCCAGCTGGATCTGAAACAGCTGAAGGAGGAGCCTATCGTCGGAGCGATGGCGGAGCCTTTTGACGGTAAAAACTTGATGATCTGGAATGGAATCGTCGTTGGAACAGAAGGAACTCCACTGTCGGGGATCCCACTTCGATTTTGCCTGGAATTTCCGAATGACTATCCGAATTCTCCGCCAAAGGCTTACTTTGAGACGTACATCTGCTATGCAAATGGAGCGACTATGTACGATAGTAAGGGAAGGATGGAAGTGTGTCTGAATATCTTTGGAAACTTTGGTCACATCCACACGGAATGGAAATCGGAGTCTTCAGGATGGTCACCGGCGTATACTGTGTCCACGATTTTATTGTCCATGCAAGCATTGGTGATGAGCGACATGCTCTCTTCAGAAAGATCTCAAGTTCAAAAAATGATCGACAACGCACTAAAATTTACTTGTCCAGAAACCGGACACGATGGATCTGATTCATCTTTATGGTTTCCACAAGTGATCCTGGATCCAGCTGTTGCTGCATCAATCAGAGAAAAGTACCGGGAGGAAAACCCGCAATCTAATAGAGTAATTGAAACATTTTATATTTGCTATGCAAACGGTCAATTAAATGGGTCTAATTCTTCCCTCGGCTATGGAATTCATGTTGAAAATCCCCGAAGCGGAATCCTGTCGTCTCCCTGCGAATATTTGAGCGAGGAATCATTCTCGAAAGGAAATATTCGGAAGAGTACTACCAACAAACCATTTGAGTACTGGCTGCCGATTTTAGTTCAGAAAGAAGACTGGAATTCTCCAAAGAATATCAAAGGCAAGTTTTTGTCAGCTGTGGAAGCAATTTGCTCAAATATTAGTTTCAGCGGACCAAATCATAAAAAAGTGTTCAAAGTCTGCTCCTCACTGATGAACAGTTTAGTAGTGGAAATTATGAACAATGAAAACAACGCAACTGCCAATGATAAATTCATCAATGGCTACTTCTCCATCTTCCGACTACTGCACCAGTATGCTCAAGATGACAAACTGCTGATTTCTTTTGCAGACGAGTCTTTACAAAAGTTTATTGCTCGCCCGGAGAACAGAGTCAAGAATTCTGTGAAAAATCTGGGCGAGTTTTTAATGCATTTGACAATTTCTTCTCGATTTACCTGGGACAACATCTCAAAAGTCTTCATGGATGAGTGCGAGGCAAGAAATGTCTTCTGGTACTGCGTCGGCAATCGGAATAACTCTCCGGCTCATCCAGAATTGGTCAATCCTAACTACAAGGGAGATCGCACACAAAAAGTATTCAATGCCACAAAAGTCAGTCGTAATCTGGTAATGTTCCAAATCAAATTCGCAAATGTTACTAAATTCCTGGACTTGGCAGAATTGGATTCCAACTTTGGACTTGCCCCGGAATATTTGGTGGCGGAACTCAAGGGTCTTTACGGACAGATTGTCGCTGTCAAAAACTGGGATCAATTCTTCGATTTTGTGCTTATGCCCAAAGTTACGGAATCCACAAGGGAGGCAGCACTCGTCGCAGCTGTTAAAAGATCTGCTAGTCAAGGATACCATAATACTAATCCTAATCCCCACAGTTATGGGGGAAACCGTAGGCGTTATTAACTACATCAAACATCAGTTCAAGTAACTAACCAATAAAATTAGGAGCATTGTTGTGTTGATCCTCATATGCTAGAATATTCTGACAATGAATGTTGTCAATTATTTCCAAGACTGATTAATATTTTCTTAGTGTATCTACAGTTTATTATACTTAATTGTAAGTAAAATTATTGTGTTAAGTAGCCAATGGTAACTCACAATAAATAATTGAATGTCATTTCACTTACTTCAACCGCATTACAATACATATATTTGTTCAACTCATTTTTTAAACTTTTTGCAACGATTAGGATTCATAGCATTTTATATAATTTTCTGTTAGCTTCATACTTACCTATGTGCTTAGCTTAAGGTATTCTGTCATGAGATCGCCAAAACTCAAATTCTACTAGAAGCCGTACGTACTAGTCGCCATGAGAAAAGGGAAGCTTGTACCTACTTTAGAACATTCCATTACCCTGTTAGCTGGATATGCAATAATTTTCGAAATTTACTTCCATGCAGTATAACTCCAGTTCTACTATAGCCACAGTATCCGACAAGGATTCAAAAAAATGTAATTTTACAACTTGGTTCGTTATCTAGGGGTATATTGATATCTGTTCCGTGTCAACCGTACGCTGACAACCATTGCAGAGGTCTTACTTAGTCTCAAAACGTTTTTGCTGGACAACATACCCCCAAATATTGTTGGCCTTTAATTTTGAGGTACTAGTCTTCGTAGCTATCGTACAACTTGAGTTATTCGTCAGGAATCAGTTCAAGTCGAGGACAACAGAATACATACAAATAGATCGTGTTATAATTTTGCATGCAAGTTTCCCTTTCATAGCAAGGCACAGCCTTAAAATGGTTAACCAATTTCAATATCTAAGTAATAATTTTTTAATTTTGAAAAGAATGTTCATAAAGTATAATGGGCTAATATAAGAAAATATATACTACATTAGAAAAATATAATTAGGTGGCACGCATAGAAATATAACTATATATAACTTATATACCATAGAAAGGACTATGAAAGCGTGACGTCATCGCCTGCTTCCATCGTATACCCTGATTTATCCTTGAAGGTATTTTGCAATTACTGGC
>JABASH010006019.1:0-11191 GCA_019776445.1 Tomocerus maximus
ATATATACAATTTCGGAGTAATAGGAAATATGGTCGTATGGTATCCAAAATATATTTTCAATAACAATTTCCGTAATTAACATTAGTAAAAGCTAGAATACTCAAGACATACTCATACTCAAGACATACACTTCAAATGCAAACCTATACGCACCAATCTACTTTAAGCATTTTGAATCAATGATTAAAAATTCCTAAATGTAACTTCCTGCCAATAGTTAATTACTAAATGCACTAAGTACCTTCTGTTTGCTTAATGTGTGGGGGTATTAGAATGGGATAGAGTGACTTACAAAATTGTATTTATTTATTGCAGAGATTTCAATTCCTGTGGAGGGAGTGGTGACGAAGAGAGTGGAGATGCCTTGCGAAATTACACCCAGTCGACGAGACGACTCGGTTTACATGGTGCTTTGGTTCCGGGGGGAAGAGAGTATTCCAATCTACAGGTAATAAATTTCGTTAGCACCTAATCCTATTACACGGGCTAAATGATTTCTCTTGTGTGTGAATTGCATCACCCTTAAGTGCAAGACTGAGTGTCAAGTCAAATGGAATAAAATGTAATATAATGTAATAGGCTTCCGTTAACCCTGCGAAGACAATGGAGATAATATATCTTTCTATCCATATTGTACTATACTTCTGTAATATAATGAAGATATACTAGTTATAGACAGTTATAGTTTAATAAAAAAGACTATAGAAGATTCTTATTTTGGGAATAGCTATTTACATGTAGGTGTTAGTAGGAAAGCTATAATTTCACGGAGAAAGCTAAAACTCTGAAGCTACTTATTTTCTAGGATCACCACTACAACAAGACACTATCAGAGGAAGAACAATGTACTTTATCTTATTATTATGTTACGACTCCCGTCTCCTATGACATGGTTACTATATAATAAAGGTAAATATGGATTATACTTACGTCATGCCTTCTTTTCTGAGATGCAGAGCACTTTGTTACAAAGATTGAGCTGAAACAATAGCGAGAGTATTGCACGTCTGGGTTCATAAGCCAAATTGTCAGTTGGCCCTGATGAATTTCTTCGTATAGTCACTCACTTTCAAATGCATTGCCTAACTCAATAAGGAAACGGTTCTTTTCTTTCTTGATGTGTTTCGAAGACCTTAGTCACTGTACTCAGGGAAGCAGGATGTTAATGCTCTCTCGTTCTCCCACTCAAGTGTATGTCTGTATTATATGTCACAATATAATTTGACTCTATACCATCACTATACTGCATTAACTTCCTTATTCGACAAAGCCGACAAGTCAGATTCCACAGAAAATACAAACAGGAGATATAAACCTTTATAAATATTCTAGCATTGCCCTATAGTAGCTATAAGGAATGTCTGTACAGAAATGTTTGAACTGCAAACTGAAATTCGGGAGAGAGAGAAAGAAAGGGGGATAATTTAGTATGAGTGAAAGCAGAAGAATCTGTTCTATTACATTAACTCTACTACTATATTTACCCTCCTATCTTTATCAGAGCTACCTTGCTGACAAATAGCAGGAGGTAACAATGCATATCTATCTTTCGATCTACTAGTTCCCCCAAACCATTTACTCATAACTCCCCATTCCCAGACCAAACAATATTATTCCAGTCAGAAATCATTTCATTTAGAAATTAATTAATAGTTAGATAAATACATTTGGTTTTACATCTGACTTACATCTGTTTAAGACATCTGTATTGAAAGGTTCAATGATATTGTTGATGATCAATTGAAAAGCCCAAATGGCTGATAAGACAATATGAGTTTGAGAAGACAAATGAACCAATATTCATCAGGCAAGAGGGGAGAGAGTAGAGGAGTCAGTAACAAGGTGTGCAGTAAAGAAAATAAATACGAGTTTTATTCCAAGTTATTTGGGTTGATGAACCTAATGAGGATTGCACTCATTTTACTCTCAGTTCTTTTGTCATTTACGCACTCCTTGTAAATGGCCCAACAGAAGAAAGGAATAACAACCGGGACGTTCCCAAAGTCTGTCTGGGAGAGAAAGACTCAAATATATCAAATGATAGCTCATGATCATATACTTTTGTACTCTTGTACACTATTGTGTCTCTATAACCGTAACGAATAGTTTATGCATACTGTTAGCAGTAACGTGCCAATTACCCAAAAGGGATTTACAATGATAATGTCCTGTTGACGAGACTTTTGCCTATCTTTCCTTCTGTACAATCTATTTAGTCTACGCAACAGAAACCTGTATATCATTCAGGATTGCTACTGTCTCAGACCCTGACAATACAATGCACCAGCTTAACTTTGAAGGAGATATATACGCTTTTATTTGTCGTTCCTCATCCTCACTCTTTCATCAGAGGAAAACACCTTGACTGCATATGCTACTCTTGTGCACTAAAACTGCTTAGATATGGATAAGGTCACGCTTAATACATCTTACTCTTGGGATTCTCTCAAAAACCCATTTTCTGTTGTCCCCGCATTGTCATACAGAAACCAATATAAATTGCAGTTGCATCGGTGCAACCAAGGTGCCAGTTCAATTTAACATTCTTTTGGCATTAAGGTAATTGAAGTGTCAATAGGTAAATTACAGATGTCTAGTTTTACAAATTTTTAATTTTAAAAGACGTATAGAAGTTGGAGATGTAATTAAAGCAATTGATTGTCTATCTGTCATACTTTCTATTCTCAATAAATCAATTGACTAATTAATAAATTAGCAGGGTAGCCAAATGTAGGTAGATAATAGAATAAATCGATATAAACCACAAGAAAACAGTTAAAACTGGTTAAAACTATACACAATGAAATCAGATATATTTTGCATCTTAATACTCCGTAGCAGACCTTAACAGGGTAGCCCAAATTAGGTAGATAATAGATGAAATGGGTTTATTGTGAGTGTATTTGAGTAGTAATGTGTAAGTAACTGTATGAGAATAATTTGAATTGAGTTCATTTGGTGAAGAATAGGACTACTGTTGCTGAGTGAAGGTGAAAAATTCGAGCAATAGTAATTTTGACATATTTGATCAAAGAAATGCGGAAGAGGTATAGAAAGGGGGTATTGTAAGAGTTGGGAGTAGTCGAAAGGGATATTTGGGTCGATATCAATATTTCCTTATTTTTCTTGTGAACTGACGAGGGAAGAGATAGTTCTGTTCTGTTATTATCCCTCGCCTTTTTAGCACTTCCTTCCAGTCCTCTCTGCCATAAGTTATAGCCCACGTAGTATCTTATGAAAGCCCCGAGCCATCTCCGCTATTAGACGCAATTTTTTTCGCTTGCAAAATTGATGGTCAACGTCATTGGCACCTCACACTCAGTTACATTATACATTCCTCACTATTTGCAGAGAAACATAAGGTGCGTAAGGTTTCATTGATTTGCACAGATAGTATACCCTTGTCAGCACTATAGAGTTGATCCGTGGGCATATGCGGGTTTGTAAGGAGATAATGCAATATGGAATACATATGTGCGTAGGTACTACCTGGGTGTCTATATGTATGTATGTACTTAAGAGGAGCGTCAATTCTGTTTCTTTGGCCTGTCAGAGCACTAGAGCCAGTTCATTCATTTCATTTCACTTTCGGCATTCTAGTCAAGTCTATGTAAGGCTTTTCGCAGCTTAACAATCTACATAGTTACACTACCTTTACATAAGTAACGTACGTTGTGTCAAATACCTGTATATAGAGTCTATTGTGTAGCTATACAGAAATATAGACTGAAATTGGTGGAGAATATAGTTTTGGCAAATCCAAGAAAGCTATGGCTAAAGGCAACTCAAGTTTTCATCTGTATTACTCAGCATTAGGGCTGAAAACATGTATTTTCTTTGGAAGAACGTATTCAACGCTACTTTGTGGTTCCTTTGCTTCTCTCTCCTTTCTGTATCTGTGTCTATCTCAGCTCGGGGCTCTGGGAAACAATACAAAGTATTGTCGAAAGTCTTACGGAGACTTGAGTTGGTTCGTTGGTTGGATGCATCCCTTAATGCGTCTACTTATGAGATAATGGATAGCTCGCTCCGCTTTCTCTTCTCTTTCTACTCTTCATTATAAATAAACTGGTCTGTCCTCTATTGCTCTATCTGTACTCTATACTGAGTATTATACTTTATTCTACTTCTTCATATAATAAATATCTTCTGAATTTCAACTATAAATATACAAGTCTATATAGGTGTGCGGTTAGTGGGCGTCTGTTCTCGAAGATTTTGTTTGTGCTACAATAATGTGCAGTCGCAGTCTAATGTAATGCAATGGAACAGAGAAGAGAACAGTTCTTCTTGACTAGCTACTCTTGTTTTCTCTTGTGTTTGTGTGCACGGATAAACTCGACACTAAACTACACACGCATACAAATTCTTGATTATTTACTACTACAGACATTACCACATAATATAGAATGTATCTATGATTTCACACTACGCCTAATATATTGCTATATACACTCTAATATTTACTAGAGTCCATATAGAGTCTATAATATGTATAAAGAATGACGATACATTGTTAGTATACAAATATATATCATCATTTTTGTGTTATAAATAGCTACTCTTAGTTTGTTAACTTCCCTTTTGCTCCACACGCATAGTTTGTACAGTCTGTGTTGGTCTAATCAATGTAAATGCTGTGGAAGCCGACGACACTAAGAAGACAAGGCCATGTAAAGCTGTGGAGTAGCTGAGAGAAACAACAAACCGGCTTATAATAAACTTATTGGGGAACCTGAAGAATATTTTAGGCACTACATACATAAACACATTTTTCGCAGTCGACCTGTTTATGAGGAAACTAAAGCCAAGGAAGAAAGATACCATAGACAAGAACAAACCAGAAGCATAACAGAGCACTGGCTTCTCTCTCTAAAGCTTTCATCGAAATTGGCTACATTCATGTTACTTACACTTTTACAAAATATAATACCTTTTCCCTCTTCTACACGGCTCTACCTAAGACCTAAATAGATATTATACAGTAGATACCACCTATTTTGGCAACAGTCATAAGTACAGAGGTAACGTTGTATACAAGTTACTTGAATATTAAATCGGGTTTATAGGAACCACGAAAGATCACTCGTTCTTGCGTGTCTTGTAGGCAGAAATCATTTCAGTTCATATGGAGAGTTTGCAGTTTTATAGCTACCTTTGATCACAGCCTGTGGTATGCTATGTAATATGGCATAGCTCTACATTCTAAACAACATGTTCAACTGTATATTATTACTTTTACTAACCCTGTGCTCCACTATTTTCTTTTCATGTCTGCGATTTACATGGAAATAAAGAATGTAATTGTTAGCAAAAAATCCATTATTCCACCTTGGGACGGACAAAAAACAGTGATCAACTTGAAATTCAAACGATACTGGAAAAACATGTAATATGTAATGCTGGACAACATTATTTTTAGCAAAATTATTATTTCGTGCTAATACATTGGTAGTAGATCGATGAAAAATCAATTGTTTATAATTAGTGGAACTAATTTAAGAAAAGTAATTTGATTTTTTATTGGACCACATTTATTTTAAGACATTAGGGAGAAGTGAAATTGTGTAAAAAGTTAATTTTCGGAATTGGTCACTTAAGATCGTGTATGCATGTTATATTATAAAATGCTTATTGAAGTGTAAACAGAAGTGTGAAGCGTTTCTAAACTGTTTGAAGAGTAATTTTGGCTCAATAATTGACAAGTGGGGTTTCTGACCTCAATAAAATGCATCTAAATCCCAGAAGAATATATTTGTAGCACTATTGGAAAATTGAACATAAGAGATGGGAAGCAGTGTGTAGTTTGTAGTGTTTAGTATCGTAAATATAATAGTTATATAATATTTAGGAGAGAAAGTGTAGTAATGTTATGATGAGTAGATAGTATGCAATGAGGTGTTTGAGATTAAATGAGTAAGGATAGGATACGAGGGAGTATGAATTAATGTGTTAAAGTAAATATATGTGTAGCTACTGGTATAGATTGGGTATAGAGAGCATTTGTTCTCACGTTTGCTAATGGGACATGACTGGGGCAAAGGAAAGAGAGAATTGCTTTCGGTTCTATTCAAGTCAACTGCTGGGGTGGGATAAAATAAAACCTGGCTTGGTGCTTTCCTATTGGAACGGAAAGAGAACAGAAGTGTATGGCGAAAATAAGATGATGATATTGCATTAGGAGTATTTCCAGCATGTACCACTACATTGCTTTATGAATTAGTGATGAAAATGAGTTCATGGGAGTTGAAGTAGGTATCTTTAACTCCTTGGGAAGTTTCGTGCTAATTTAATTTATAGCTGGCCGTGGCCATGTAATTACCATGTTCGTAGACCTTCCTTTACACATAAATTTGCGGCTCTGCTCCGCTGATCCTACTCTTCAAGATACTCTAATATTGCACATGAGACTAAACCATTATAAGCCAAATCAAACAATATAGGCATACTAGCTACATATACTAAATTTTGTATTGCAATTTATATAAAAGCAAGTGTGCAAAAATTTTATATATTCCTATCTCCTAGGATTACACTTTATCAGACAGGCAAGATATACTTAACGATTTTTATATTTTCCTTGCATATGTATGCCTACTATATTTTCATTATTGTCAGGACTGATCCACTATGTACTACTTATATGTACGTATAAAATTATTTTAGCTTAGGCATACCTATTACATAACCTGTGTAGGTCTTGCGTTCTTTTTCCTTAAAATATTCTTACAGCTCTAGTGTCCAACCTTATCTAAATATATAAACAGAGCTGGCATATGTATTAATGGGTAGTTACACAGTAGCGAAACTATATTATTTGTGTGCAATATAAAATGCGAAAATGCGAGTGTGATGGAAAGTCAACTCGGGCGTGGTTTGCTTACTTTATTACCTACACGCTACCTTACTTTTCTAGTGAACTAAAGATTACATTTCATCTTATATAAATACTAACCTAGCGAACCTACTATAAACAAATACTAAAGCTACCCACAATCACGTTCTATACAACCCAGTGTAAATCTAAGGTCAAAGAGTTATGTTTACGTTATTATTATGTACGCTCTGTCTACGCAACTAATGCACATAAAACTCAGATCGAAAATACTGCAGAAAGTTTTGCCAAGACGTAAGTGTGTAATAATTGCATTACAATATCATGGGGCATTTGCTAGTTGTCTATAATGCAGTGGTATCTATGTGGATATGTTAACATTTTATCAGTATCATAGTACAAGTAGCAATTTAAGAGCGTGTGTACTACACATAAACAGAATATTCTTATCATACAATGTACATGACAGTTTTACCAGTGTTCTGGTGTGCAGGGAATGATCAATCCTATAAAAATCAAAGCAGGTAATTTTGAGTTTTGGGTAATGTTGTTGAAGTTAAAATATTATAACCAAGAATAGTTTGATTTTCAAAACAGAAAGAAGCTGTTAGACAGATTTATTTGTCATGTTCTCTAATAATATTACAACACAGAAGGGAACGTGGACCTATGGATAGTTCTTAGATTTTAATTCAAACTCCAATAATAAATAAATGCAGCGTTTCTATCAATATATTTAATTTGTTGTAATTCGCTAATTTATAGATGAATTTGGATAAGAATGACACATGGAAATTGAAATTTTGTTGTCAATAGTGGGGTATTGGTACTTGAGAAAGTGTCGACGATGACGAAAGATTTCAGAATACGAATTCAGAATAGGAATTGTATTGCAATGAAATATTTAAATGGGCAATTACAAACATGCTTGGATGAATATCTGCCATTTGTAGCTAAAGCTAAGATTAAAAGTTATGTGTATTGATGAAAATGGTGTGTAGAGATTGTGGATTTGAATTTTGATGAATAAGGTAAAGAAGCTGCACGTGTTAGCGATAATGTGCGTTCATCAATAGTTAAGTTTGCAATCCCATTGGGTAGTCGTAAAATAGGGAGTAGAAGAGCGTTAGTGTAGATTATCGACGTGTGTATGCCTTGGTACAGTGTTATGTTGAGTTTTATTGGTAGAGTAGAGTAGTGCTAGTGCGTGGTAGTGTATACTTGTGTGTACTAGTGTATACTGGTGTATGTATGAAATGGGGTTATTATTGTTGAAGGGAACTGTGTGGTAGTGTGTAAGAGTAATCTTGTATGTGAGATGTTTTCTTATTTTTCGTTATGTGGGTAAGAAATCGAAGAGAAAGTTGGTTGGTTTTAGCCTGTCTCTCAATTTGAAGTGAAAGTCAACCCAAAGTAATCTTGACTGTCGTAACTTGTTAAGCGAGTCAGTCTGGAGATATCAGTTATCTACGTTCCTCTTCCTTTCACTTGCATGCTTATAATATTTCCCATCAGGAGATAGACTATAGATGTACTTATCTGCAATGGGCATATATCTGAGGTTGTGTAGCATTAAAATAAAGACATAGGTATCCGTCTGTTTCTGTCTTCAGTACAGTTGGATTGTGTACGAAAGATAATGGTGCAAAGGGCAAGGATCCTTATAAGCATTGCTATTACAACTACAACTTCGTCTTTTATATTGAATTTCATAGTTTGGACGTGCGGGGCAAGCCATTTAATGCAGCAAAACATTGGTCGGCGGAAAATCCATTTGGGAAACGAGCACATTTCCGGACCGTATCCGAGCCCGCAAGATTAGTTGTAGAAGATGCGAAAACATCAGACCAGGGAATATATCGGTGCCGCGTTGATTTTCGCAACTCGCCTAGTCGGGAAACTAGACTCAACCTCACCATTGCAGGTCAGTCTCCAACTTTTCTTTTCTAATATAAGATCTGGCACACATACTTAGACTTGCGTCGGATACGTACATTATGACTTGTTCGGACGCAATGTACTCGCAACGTGACTCCTTCTCATTTAAGTTTTCTCTAATATTATGTAGTGGGGTAATGGTAAGTATTCCCCAATATGTCTCTCTTTTCCTCCATTTACACTCTGACAACTTTCAGAATTAGGTGTCTATCGCCTACTTGTATGGTCTATATATATAATGTCTTACCTACTTGAACACATCCTATAGCATGCAATATTATATCCTATAACATTAGCACATACGTTGCAGGATCTTTCTTTTGATGTGCCGTGTTTTTGTTGTGCCGCACTTTTCTTTCCCTCTGAGCAAAGAATACGGAGAAAGCGTTGACTTGACTCGTCAGCTCTTTAATAAGAATTATTACCCATCAGACTGTTGCCCATATTGTGCAACACTATTAACATCCCAAGTAAGAATTCCATGCTCAACGTACACTGGAGACTTTCCAGTTCAACTAAAACGAAATACTTGAATGGAACTACAAGTGGCGGATAAAAGATATTTTCCCGGAGCTTAAGCTTAGATACGAATATATATAAAGTATGACTGAAGGATACTATGTCTCTCCGAGCCAAAAAGACATAGCTACCTATATGCATTTCACTGGGACACGAATCTGCTCGGGCTTTTACATTTCCAATTTTCTTGAGGAGAGAGCAAACTACTTCACTTAATTTAACTTTACATTACATGCTGACTTTGTTTCAAGGTTGACGTTCTACATTCTTTTCTCCCAACTTTTCAGCTTGGTCAAGTTTTCTTTCCGAATCATTTATTAAATCCCTAGCTAGACAGATAGAATAAGAAATACAAAGTAGTCCGCCTTTAGTAAACCTCTCCTCTGTGAAATATTAAGTAGCAACTCCTTAGTTATCCTCACTCTCTCAGTCTGTTGACCTTGCACAACGTTATCGATAAATTTGACTTTGCTTCAGCTTCAGTGTTACCCGATCTCATAAACACAACGCGATACTCTAAATTATTAAACTTTCCTATACAATCCCTCCAAAACTCTTAGCCTGAATTTCAATTAGCCATTTTACCACCCTTATACCTGCATACCTGAGTAATTGTTAGTCCTAAATATTCTCCAGCGAGACTATAAATATATTCTATTACTCTACTTTCATACACTCTCCACTTTATCCATCCTGCAACATTTTTGGAGCATTTATTTGTTCGTGTTATGAATTTCCTAGAGATATCTATCTACATTCAGTATAAAAATACACTACCTTATCTAGGACTTAATTCTATAGCGTATTACGTAATGCAATCCTTTACATGCATAGCACTTTTATTTCCTATAACTAAAACACCCTACTTTGCAAACCTATTCATAATTAATGATAAAGTTACAAATCGAAAAGAAAACTTAAAACGACAAGCACAACAACTTTACATGCATACCACTTTTTTATTTCCTATAACTAAAACACCCTACTTTGCAAACCTATTCATAATTAATGATAAAGTTACAAATCGAAAAGAAAACTTAAAACGACAAGCACAACAGCAGACTTGTATGCTTGATCACAACACGAGTTAAACTCGAGTCTACTCAGAGTTCTTATTAATATGTAGCAATATAAAAGTCTATTTAGTTTGCAGAAAATTAATATCATCCTTTATAGTCAGTACTGCCCTTTTTACATTTAACAGATTCCTCTGTATATTCCGTTTCTTAAATTGACAAAAATGGGTTTGAAATATACATGCACAAACACCAAGTAACCTACATTTATATTGCATGAAAATCTTTAAACACTTTTTCATATAGTAATCGTCCTAAAATAAGTGTGCTAATTCTGCTAATTAAAAAATATTACGTTCTTTCGCATAAAGATTTTATTCAGTTATTTTAGTGTAAATTATGTATATCGAATTTTGCGAAATTTTTGCACTAAAGTGTGTATAGAAAACTAGTGGCTCTGCCAATTTCTCTTTTATATGGCTTTCAGTGAAGTGATGGTGAAAGTGGTGCAATATTATGCTCATAATATAATATAATATATATCAGTTTATGGCTTAAGGAAAGATGGTGTGGTATATGGATATTACTTTACTGTATAGTAATATAAAATATAACTATACTCATTGTTTCGATGAGTTCTTTGGCAGGTATAGCTTAGTATTAGACACAGAAGAGCGTTTAATTTAATATGTACCAATCGTCCCAAAATCTTTGAAATAATTCGAAGAATTTGAAGAAGAAATTGAAGAACCTACATTTAAAATGGGACAGTAAATACCAAGCCCCGGCAATTCACCATAGTAAAAGGCTAAAAATTTATTTTACTGCTCGTGACGTCACGTTCAGTACTTTTTAAAACGTACTTTGATAGTCCCGAGTGAC
>JABASH010006020.1:0-11190 GCA_019776445.1 Tomocerus maximus
TAAATAAAAAATATCATACTAAAAATGCCATGAAAACTCCTTGGTATAACTGCAATATATATGGCTGTGACTAGGAATATTAACATATTAATACTTTACATAACAGTAATAAATAAATACTAAATTTAGTTATTATTAAAATATTCCTCTCTTTGAAGAAAACCAGACTGTATTACCAGACTAAAAAAAACCTTTTTCATCGGCCTTTTCCCTGGCATGTCTCAAATACAGTACTGAAGAAAATGAAGAAATTTTTTTTCGAAAAGAAAAGAAAATTTTTCGGCATGAAGTCATTCAATACAGCTGACAATATATCACCCGAGTTAACTTCATTTCCTATCCGACACCTAATTGCTCCCCATCCGACCCACATGATTTGAAGTAACAACAAGTCAAAATGTAATTGATTTTAACATTGCCTTATTGCCTTTATTGAATTTCATCAAAATAATATAGGATAGTTAGGCATTAGATACGATATTGAATAACATTTATGGATAAGATATTTCTTATTTTCAGCAGTTATGGTTAGATAAGACTGTAAAACGAAATGAAAAATTAGATAGCAGCTTTGGACAGTTAACGTTAACCAGGGGTCCCTTTATTTCACCAATTGTGACACTACATGTTTGCAATGGCGATTACAAATGAATTACAGAATAATTCGAAATAAATCTCAGCAGGGAAAATTATTGCTTGGAAGGAACTTTTTAGGCGATAAATATTCATATAGTACCCCAAATGATGAATTAAATTGAAAGAAGTGATTTAATGTACAAGCAGTAGTTTTTTATTTATTTCCTTCTTAAGTGAAAGATTGCTTGAATGTGTCTAATTATCGCCATATTATGAAAGAGGAATGTCCACAGGTTGGACTAGATATGCATGTTATCGTCAACCAACGGCAGTTAATTATCGCAATCCAAGAGTAGTGGCTGATCAAGTTGTGTACATTGTCGGTGTTGTAGAATCCATTCTTTTCCTGCAATGGACGTCTTTCTGCCCAAATTCATTGCTTTTAATTTTAATTCTAAATTCAGAGAAACGTATAGTCCAGATCTTTTATTAGTCAAAGAATTGCTGGCCAGCCAGTTACAATTAAATTTCATTTTAGATGCTCCAGAAAACATTTTAAAATTAGGGTAGCTATTACTGAACCATTCATGTTTGCACTACTGATTGCAATTGAATTATAATATTTAAAACAGAAAGCTGTAATAACAAAATTAAACTTTGGTTGTAGATGTTCTTATTGCAGTTTCATCAATAGTTGAGGGTACGAACAAGGAGAAACTTCCGTTTAATTTTTGAAGCCAAAGCTTTCAAAGTAATGAATACAAATTGAAGTAAAAGATTTAGCTACTGGTTGGATCCCAGTGAAAAGCTAAGCCATGCCTTTAGCTCCGATTTCAAGAAAAGAATACAATATAACATGAATTAAATTAAAGTGAAAGCTTCTGCTTCATAGCGAAAGCTTGGAAAATTAGGAGCACTTAAAGGGAATGATCTATCTATATTAAATAGTATGATTTGCGATTAATTTTGTAAAGTACACGTATGTACAGTCTAGGTTAGTAACCACGAACACCGATTTCCACTTATCGGGCTAGAGGAATGGCACCCAAGTTGCATAGAGGCAAATTTAGTGCTGTTACCACCGGCTCCATGTGTTAAATAGCTATCTGAGATCCTATTCACACTTCTGATCTTGGGTGCAAATATTTTATTTCGAATATTTGTAATGCATGTCGTTTCCGCTCATGCGCTATTGTACAGTTGAAGCTAAACCTTCTTTCTACAACAAATTTTGAAGATTTTGCTAGGTAGTAAAAGCAATAGGTTATTCATCCGATTTGGAGCGACAACTTTGCCTAGTAGCTTTGACTACGTAGCTAAATCTATATCTTTAACTTCTAACCCCTGACCTTTCACTTCTCCTTATTCATAGCCCCCATTGTTTGGATATAATACTGTAAGACTTGTCAAACACTCGCACTTTACTGAAATAACATTTATTAACACAATTGTTCAAAACTCAGAGTTGACTACAGTGTGTCATTTATTTCATTGTAGGAATTGATCAGTCCAGTGTTATGACGTCTACTAGTACTAGGTCCGGTGGTGCAGCAGTGCCATCTTCATAGCTGCTCCCAATGCCCTCCAATATCATCAAATTTACAAATTGATGTACTTTGTCAATGCTCTTTTAGGGCAGTATGAAGATTACCTCAAAAGCCGCGATGTTAACATTTTCTCCATCGTAGTTCATGATGTATTTAGAAGATGTATTTATTGATGGCGTCTCAACAACGATAGTGTAAATTCCAGCGCATGGCATGCGGAAGTGACATCTCATGCATTTGTCGGAGGTCATTATTGGCCTAACTACCTTCACAGTAGTATCCTCGAAACGGACTTGTATGCTTCCTTGGATGGCATCGACAAAGTTTATCCACAAGATGCCAATCTTACCATTTTCTGAATCTATAGCTTGCACATGAATCCATTTAATCGGCTGCTGCGGAATCAAAAAAAATACTATGAAAAGGGTATTGATGAAAACGGAAGAAAACAATTTCATTACTTACCATTACTGTTTTATCTCTATGGCCCTTGTAGCCTCTTCGTCAACAGCTTTGGAATTCAACCAAGATGAGTTACCTAGTCGACAATATCTAAACAATTGTGCTGCTGCTTTTAAAAATTCTCCTTAAATATAATCTCAAAATCCACACCATACCATATTCTGAACATTGTACAACGTTAGAAGTGGTAGCACTAAAGAGTGAGCACTGTTACTATTTCTTGCTGAAGCAGATACACGATTGCGAGACTACGAACTGTATATCACAGTAAGACATATTACAGTAGCCGCCCCAGAATACGTATGACACTGTTACGAAATCGCCCTGATTTACTTCATGAGATTCAATCAAACCCGTGAGCAAAGCTGTTATAGCCTGAAGAAATTAATAGTACTGACATGTTGGGACAAACTCAAGTCTCTCGATCTTCCATCCATTGTAAATGTGCATGCTGTGGTCTGCGTGAGTCCCGTGTGCAGTGCAGACAACAGTAGTATAGTACAGGAAAGTAAGTGCAGCTGTGCATCACATTCCCTTGACTCCCTAATACGTATAATGCGTGTATAAATGTATTTTTATAGGTATCACTAGCTTCACCCCCTTCCCGCTGTTCTAGAAGTGGTGCATGAAGAGACTTGAGTTTGTGGATGTAGCTCCCTGCAAGAAACATTTTCCCAACGTAGATTCCTTCATCTAGTTTTGCCTAGATTCCTTCATCTAGATTTGCCTAGATTCCTTCATCTAGATCTACGGATTCCTTCATCTAGATCTATGGAATCCTTCATCTAGATCTATGGGTTGTTGCATTACGGGTTGTTGAGCCCCTAAGATATGACAATACTGTGGAAGCCCAGTTAAAATTCCCATTTCTTAAAAAAGTTTTAGCAAAGCATAGCGCGTTAAGATAAATTATTTCTACAAAAATCCAAATAGGATTTTTGGCCTTGGAAATCAGCGAAACAAATATAACCAGGTTATATATGATTGTTGCCCGGAGCACGCGGGACAGCTTATCTGCCACACTAGGACGCTTTTCAAGGTCTTGTGCTCCAAAAAATACTCACCGTCTTCCCGGAACGTTTGTTTGTTCCAACTGCTTTAATTCATTAACAGTTTTTTAATATTGCACACATTAAGAAAGTTCATAAACTGCTAGATCGGAATATTTGACATTTAGTGAACCAAATAGTTCTTTTATTTTAAGCATATTTCAGTGAATGTTGCGTAATAACTAATGAGTAAGAACAAGCAGAAGCCGACCGTAGGGTATGGGCGGCGGCCCAAAGGTACACAACCACAATTAACTGCGCCCTGGACGATATATCTTATTTATAGTGTGTCGTCCACCTCTTATAACAGATAACAGAACAGAGTAAGAACAACAAAACAACGAATACAAATAAGTAAGTAATTAGTAACAACTACAAACAAGCCCGTCCTATGGACACGGGTACGTTGCAAATACAAGAACAAATAACCATTGTCTGATAAAGTTGTAGGGAGACTTATTTTTTAACAGCGTTGTCTACTGCTTCTAAATGACGGGTTGACAGACATACTCCAGGATATTATAATGTTATACATAAGTTACCACAACATAACAATAAGTAACTAATTAGTAATTAGCCTTTTACACATACAAAACTCAAGAATGTTATGACGTACACACACCTAATATAACTAATTGCTAAAATTCTGGAGACACGACTGACTCTATTGTGGCATTCAAGTTTAAACAAACATAAAGGAGGTTGCAATACCACTGTTTTCTATTGAACTCTTTCAAGATACTCTTTTAATGTTTTTTTTGACGATTTGACTAAAAGGCAGGATTAAGATTAATTGGTCATCTAATAAATACCGTAGTAACGTTTTGGTTGACATGAAACGCAATGAATTCTACCGAATCATTGTCGTCAAGTGTATTTACAAATTCAATTTACTATATGCTATCTTTAATTTGCTTTTCATCTTTCTTCATTTCAGTTTTTTACGATTCCAAAATACCATTTTTGGACATAATGATTAACAATGAAACAATTGTATCGATTGTCGACGATTGTGTCACTATTCCCAACAAAACAAACATCATATGCATTTTATTAAATGGGACTATTCTAATTTTTTTATATTTTATTAGGATTTGGCTTTTTTATGACTCCAAAATACCCTTTTGGCAATCATGGCCAATAAGATTTACGTCTTCTCGAGAAAACTATTGAGTAGAAATGAGACATTTAATAATAGAACGAAATGAAAATTTGGTTCCTCCTTTACCATTGTGACATACAAAGGGATTGTCTTCAAGGATGACCTACCAACTGAAATTCGGAAAAACAGAGCTATCTTACGGAAAGCAGATGCAGACACTGCCGGCCAGACAGCACAAATCAGTGGAGACTCAATATTTATCGAAAACCAAAAATACATTAATGAGGATGGCTCACCTAGGAAAGTCCAGAAGTTATAGGGACCCGTCACCAATTCACACAGTCACAACTCTCTTTATTTTATTGGAACGCGGATAGACTGGTAACTACAAATACTTTTAATACATTTGACTTAATTGTTCGTAAGCACTCAAATATATTCTGTATCGCGGAAACTTGGCTTAATACAGTAGAAAAGATTGGCGCCAAAAACACATTTAAATACTAATAATACAAACAGGAGAGTGACTCGACTTGTGACGCAATTAAGATTTAATCTGAATAATATAAACTTAGATGGTAATTCTTAATGGCTATATGGATCAAGAATAGGTAATTATGGTGTTTGTGAAATCTGTAACTTAAAAGAGCTAGAAGACTTGCATCATATAATGTGTAAATGTCCGCACTATAAGCAACCTAGATTCAAATATCTAAAATTGTGTACTACATTTAAGTACCAATACTGACAAAGATACACTTACAGAAACATTCTGCAATATTAGCAAGGAAAAGTCCACGCTCTTGTATGTTCTGGAAAATAGTGATTAAAATAAGAACATTTATAATGGAATAGAATTTTGAATAAAATAGCCAAGTTTTATGTACATATTTGTAACTAGTTAAACTAATTAAGGACTTCGTTCCAGGATAATGTTATTTCTAATTTAAACAAACAACCAAATCAATTAAGTTCTGGTAAGTAAAATATTAAACCAATAATGATTGTGAATTGCTGAAAACGATCAATAAATACTATTACTGCTACCATTGTGACATGAAGACAATGTAGTTTACACATATTGCAACTTCCCTATAATTCTAGATTACTAATTATAAAAATTTGTATGCTAACTCTAATTAAATCTAATTNAGATTACTAATTATAAAAATTTGTATGCTAACTCTAATTAAATCTAATTTACCTATTTTTTGTCAGGCCACAAATCGGACGGCCACTAGCATAATTCTTAACACAGAAAGCGGAATAGCCATTCTTTAGTCCATGACGTTTATAAAGGTGCCAATGACTACTTTCGTCATTCTAATATACATTACTACATCAATGACAAGCATTGAACCGCGATTTTCTATTCATTTTTTATTAACCAAATGGCCACTGCTTCGTCTCCATTATCTAATGCTCGAAACAATGTAAATGAAGATTTGAATCCATCGTACACAACCCAGCGCCCATCGTGATGAACTAGCGTGTAGAAATGACTTCTCGCCTTACTAAAAACAAATATGGCGAAAGGCATGTACACCTCATTTTTAAGGATGTAGTTTCGTGAGTAGTCGTTCACGTTGAAATTTTTTAAACTTGGTATCATAGAAAAATATCAATCAATATCTATCAAATTTAGCGGTTGGTTGTTCACAAAGTCATATGTTATGTGCTTCTTTTTAGAACAGCTGGAGCAGGCGCCATTTAACGTTGACCCATTTATCGTTTGTTCGATGTCTACGGCATCAATATCTAGAGAAGTGATATTTACTACTTCAGGTTCCATTCTCTTTTCGCATAACAGTTGTCTGCATTGAAGTTTTCTTTGCATGACAAACATATTTTCTATTGGAGTCATAGAATATAATCGCTGTTCCCCCCATAGGTTAGTGTCTTTAGTTTCCAATATTCTTGTTGCCCAAATATACCGTGCCATACAGTGGTCTCCTTTTCTTACAGCTTCCATTACGTCAATTGCAGATAATTTTTTCCTGCGACTAAGCCCAGGAAAAAGGATGTTGAGATCGGTGAACATCGGGTTGAGTGACGACAGAATGTAAAGTACTTGTATTACGTTGTCAATCGTACACGTGTTTGTGTACTTCAACTTCTTTTTTTTATAACAATATCAAAATTCCATGGAATGAAATTAAGGTTGTATAAGTCAGATGATGTAATGGGAGTACTTGTTACTCTTCCGGTACGTTTTTTAAATTTTTCTTTTCCACTTTCTGGGCTCCTCCGGTTGACGCCTAGATGAACAGACAGATTTGATAACTACAACAGGGAATTAATACGTAATTAGTTCTCTCCAATAGTTAGTAGCTTCCGATTTCCGAAGTGTTCCGTCGCCGATAACACTTACAGACATTGCAGTCAAACTTCAGTTACAGAAAAAAGGCTACGATACGTTGCTGTTTTACGTTAGTGGTAGCTGTAAGCGGCCTCAATGCGTTTACTTAGTAATTAGGGGTATGTTACATGACATGACTAACCTGTTTGACTTCCACTGCCCTCTGGAGGTATATCCTTATTTTGGTCAGCATCTTGGTCAGCATTTGGGTCAGCATCGCTGAAAACATCTGCATCGGAATAGTCCAAAAGCCATTGGTCATCATCCGGCATCATACGCACTGTTCTGTTTCGTCTGTATTTATTAGCCACTCCTGGAGGTATGTTTCCTTCATACTTTCTGCAGCTCCCTAACAGTGACCATTTAAAAACACTCAGTTAGACAACAATGCTTCACTTGAATATCAGTAGTTCACTCTGCTACTACTGTGGGTACCAAGTACATTATCCAGCATGTCTCGCGCAATTCTTCCAGGGTACTTCCGACTGGACATAGAAATAATGCGAGTTTTAATTGTATTGTGATGATTTTCTGTGTAGAAAAAATTAACAAAATTATTTTCGGAGAATAAATGTGTTTTGCAAATAAAATTTTTCATTACTTCCGATGATGTTTGTTGTGTCATTACTGACAGACAGAGACTTTAAATAAAAGATGGTATGTGTCAATACTGGATAGAAAGGAAAAACATGCTTCTTAAAGTATGCGCTCAAGGAATTGTTAAAAAATGGATTCCTTCCACGTTCGGTCTTTTTCAAACACATTCCTTTCTGACAGCGGTTTTCCTCATTTTCCATCTCATGAACCGTCTGCATTGCTACTGCATATTGGCCGAAATATGACCTTCTGTAAAACGGCTTTTGTGGATCGACGTCATCGAAGTCAAAATTCAACCAAGGCTGAACATCTATTTTCAACATTGACAAATTTTATGTAATAGGAAACATATTTTACCACAACCCGTCCTTCCGTTGACACTGTCATGGTAGCTTGATCATTATAAGGACTTTGTCATCATTAAGCTGTTTACCCATTCTATCTGTTTGTAGATTAATGTTATTTATTACGTTCTCCACTTCATCAGTGTAGAAGTAATTGCAGGTAAGGACAAAAGCTTCGGTAACTCTTCTATGAAAAGTATGCATATCGTTTCCTTTAACGAATGCTATGGCCCAGCCGTTCCAGAAATTGTTCACATCCTTATTCCCTCCATACAGTTTTAGAAATCTTCTTTTCAAAAAGCGTAGAACATGAACTCTGCAGACGTGAACAGGAAATATTTCCTGTATTTCTTCTATGCTTCGTCTACCAGTAAGTGCCATCCACAGCGAATTGAAATATGTTGTTGAGTTTTGTTTGGCAAAAACGTTAATAACTAACTTTCATGTCATACTTTCTTACGTCTCGAAATAGTATAGCAAAAAATTTGCGCAAGCCGGAAACGTCAACTCGTCCGTAATAAATTCTGCTATTGGTATAGGGGCGTTGTTCCTTGAATATCCCATCATGCATAAAGTAAACAGTAGTGGTTTGTTCTCCCCTCCCAAAGGTTTTGGTAAACCTCTACGCAATAAGCTAGTAGCATCAAAAAACAATGTCATTTCCTTGTCGACGTGTGACTTTACATGGTAAAGCCACATTTGCTGCTGTATGAACATTGTCATTTGGAAGGGGAAAATAGATATCCTTTGTATATATCCGTCTAACGCAGAAGACTGGACGGATTGTTTTTGGTCTAAATATGTTACAAGTAAATCTATCAAGACATCAGGACTGGCATCTTCTTCTTTCTCCCCCTGAAATATGTACAGTTTAACAGTTGCAATACATACACACCTACAGGGCTACAATCTTTTCATTGCTTACTTCTTCTCCTGCTCTCTGAAGGCGTTTTAAGGTGTACACGGGATTCAAGTTTCCGAAATTTATTTGCTCCGCACTTGCTGCTGCATACAACTTTGTACTGACTCTAGACGGGACTTGGTGCTTCAGCTGCTGCTGAATGTTTTCTCTTTTCCCACCCTTCAAAAATCTGGAGAATGTTTCGCGGGCATTGTGTTTAATAATCCCCGATGTCATGCTTCAATCAATCAAAGTACATCATAAGATTAAGGACATAACGTAATTATATACTGTTACCATGATATTTATGTTGTATTATTGAATTATGTTATTTTAGTATTTAGTGCAAACAGTGTCATGAAAACTTGTCATGTCATGTCATGTTGAGCGGGTGGGACCCATGTTCAATAAACAAATACAATACAATGTAATGAACATAGTGGCAAAGTGAGTAGGTCTGAAACAAGTGATCAGACAGGGTGGTGGCAAAAAGTAGTCACTGATGTGTAACAGTATTCTTGTTTCAAGTTACATTACTGAAAATAAATAAACTGCCAAAACTACCAAGCTTCAGTATTTGCATAATTACCTGTCATTTTTAGCAGTAACATATACCATTGTTTATCACTTACGTTACAAGTACTTCTACAGTTGCATGTTTGGTCTTTGGTACATTTTGTATGGTGAAATGCCATTTCGCTGTACAAAAACTTCGTTTGCAGTGGCTGTACGCCCTTAGATATGCACCACCAGTATAACTAGCCTCCCAAGGACCATAACAAACTTTTTTTTCGAAAGACAGCACACATTGCGGATTAAAGTTGTCAGCATTGAAGTGATCCGACAGTACCTCTCCATAATCCTTTCCAATCACATGTTTCGCTACTTTATGCCCTTTTTTAGTGATGACGTCAATTAGTGTAACGTTTTTTAACCATTTCTTCGTCGGAATGTCCATAGTAAATTTCTCTGGTATGTTGGATGTATTGTACCATTCTGAAATTGCAATTAATAATATAGTGCTGCGTTAAGTAGTATTACGTATGTTTTATAGCAAAATTTACCATCCGTTGCCACGACTACGTTTGCCTTCGCAGGGTGTGACTGTGCGCGCTGGCGTGGTTGCGGTGATGCTGAATGACCACGTGACGTTCCTTTTGATTGCGCTTGTTGTGATTCACTTTCATTTTGTGAATTTTTCGGCTTTCCTAAGTAAGGTATTTTTGACGTTCCTTGGTTTCGTTTTTCCGTTTCCAGTGTATTGCAAGTAGGAGATGCCTTTGCCTGGGAAGATTGTTGGCTTTGTTTTTCCGATTCCGGGGTATTTGGTGTGGTTTCGTTGGGCTTTGATGTGTCCTGATTTCCTTGCGGTTGTTTCTTAACACTGTTATCTTGTCTGACTGTAGAAGGTTGCGATACTCTCTTTTGTGGTGGTGACACCGATTTCGACCGTCTCATTGCTGGCGGTGACAGTGAATGACATCTTTCTTTGTCCCTGCTGCTGTCATTGCTCTCAGAGGAAGGGTTTGACTTGGGTTTAAAAATTTTTTACCGGTGTCGATGATCCTTGTGGTTGGAAACTATTTGAAGAAACATCACCCATTTTTTGAGGATCATCATCATTATCCATTGTGACATCCACGTGATTTCTTGCGTCTCGTTGCATATCGGTCACATTTTCTGTGGTTGAAATGTTTGCCATCCTTCTCACAGGAGTAGAAACGGGAATCACGAGGTCGTCACCACTACCCGATGAGAGACGATCTTCTTCCTCCTGACGTTCGTTGTCATTGTCAACTTCTTCTAGCTCTTCATTTTCGTCGTCATCGTTATGAAAAATAGATGTTGCTAATTGCTCCGCTGTCATGTTCAGCAACGGTGGAACTTTTCCCTTTCCTTGACAAAAGTCACAAATGTAATTCATCTTTTTCCCTTTGATTGACTTGTAGTCAACGCCTACACAGACACATGGGTACCTGTGACGAATAAGACATACGGGTTATTTGCATCATTTTCTTTGCAATCCTTTGCAATGCAATATCACATCGTGTTTTCATACCATCTGCTGCATTTTTTGCAAATCACAAAATCGGGATCATAGTTTGGCTTCCAATACGTTTGGCAGAAACAATAGCATGCTTTAGATTTTGACAACCTCTGCAATGGATGAAGCTGAATACCTTGTTTTTCTCCATATTTTGTCTGTTTAAAGTAAAGAGCAATATCGACAACCATCAATGACTTGAAAAGGTG
>JABASH010006021.1:0-11189 GCA_019776445.1 Tomocerus maximus
GATACTCTGTAGAAGTTAAAAATAAAGTTAATATCCAGCACGAGGAAAATTTTGAATTGATGATGAGACTGCACACAGCCATACAATCGGGAAATACTTCATATACAGACCTCAACGGATTCCAGGTATTTACTGTTTTCTTAGTTTGGGGTAATTATAAAACGAAAAATGTTTAATTCAAATTTTTTAATTCTAGATGATTAAACGTAAAAGACTTTCTAAAATTCCACTTGCGGCAAACTATTTTCCTTTCCCAGCTGCTACTTTCATTGAAGATGAGAACTTACGAATGACCGTGCTTACTCGGCAACCTCATGGAACTGCTAGCTTAGCTCCTGGACAAATCGAGGTAAAGAAATAAAAAAACTTAAGGTGCATATTTATGAAACAACGTATTGAGTTTTAAAAAAATTCCCATTTAATCCTTTTTCTGTAATAAAATATTGCTAGCTACCAATCTTAAGACAATACTTAGAGTTCAGCAATTTAAATTAAAATATTGAAAATTGTGTTGTGAGACTTTCTCGAAGTCCAGCATGAATTAGCAGTCAGTCAAGAATTTAGGAAGAATAAAGATCTTAATCGAACAAAAAATTAAATACACAAATATTAGGGAATGATTTGATTAATTATTTTTTCAAAGATAATGATGGACCGGACATTATTGCACGATGATCACTTGGGTGTAGGCCAAGGATCGGGGGAGAGTCTGGAAATAGTGAATACCTTTAAAATTATGTTGGAATCAGTTTTGTGTTCGGTAAGGTTTTATTGCTATTATTTCTTTAATTCTTTCAGATGGTTTATGTGTCTAAAACAAAATCTATTTGTCTAAATTCAGGACAAAATGAAAGAAGTGAAATCTCCAATGCTTTCTTTAGCAGCCCACAAAACCCTTCACAATCTTCTTCATCCATTTAAGACATTTAAAGGTCATCCCCAACAGACAGAAATATCAGAATTTTATCCTAGTCGAAGAGTACATCCAACGGATAAAATATCCGATTATCGGCCAACGGCAATTAATGGAATAGCTTGTGATCTTCAATTCGTTGACTCAATTCCAATATCCTATTACAAGGATCAATTGGAAGACGACAGCTATTTCCACTCTCTACAAACGGCCTTCCTGGTACATCGAGTAGGATTTGATGCTAGATTCAATAATCACGTCCTAGCAAATAATTGTGTGGCACAAGAAAACCATTTAGGAAAGGTAAGCCAAATAATTTTATGTTTTATACAGATATTTTATTCTATATTTTGTAAAATAAGTATTTCAATACCTATGAAGTAAGCATTATATATTGCCTATATTATTTTCGAAAATACAGTGAAATGAATTGCTAATTTATTTACTTATTTATTTGCTTATTTACTAGTACTTCTTGAAAAATATCACTGAACATTAGAATTATTGCCCCGTGGTTAATTTATTTTGAATAGGATATTGTAAACTATGATCTATGCCTTTCAACGAAATAATAATATCCACTTTTATTGTCAATAGATTCGATTCGAAGATGTCTTTCCAAAACTATTGGCTACAAATATGAAACAGACATCCTTAAATTTTGTTAAAGATGTAGAAGAATTTACTGCTAATGATATAATAGAAATGCAACCTCATGAGATTTATGGCTTTCTTGGCCAATTCCAACAGCTCACAACAAGTAATCGGCAGTCGATTTAAAATGAAATTAATGTTTATATTTTATGTTATGTTGAATGCTTAAAGCCAATTAGGCCATATTACTTTAAATTTAATGCGTCATAAAATGCAATGTTATTTAATAGTTTTATGCCTTATTGTAAATAAGTCTTATTGCAAATAAGTAGGGTGCTAAAGCTAGGAATTAATTAATAGGCACATTATACGTATTATGACCAATGAATATTATACGTAGGTAATATAATTCCCATTTTAACTTACCATACTTAATGTTATTATTATAATGTCAACGTGTTAGTATTTTGTAGTAAATTTAAGTAAGGATTAATGTTTATAAAACGAGTTTGCAAAATATTGTGTCATGTTTTTATTGAACAGTGTAACTTCATATTGTTTTAATCCCCAATTTTATCAAATTACATTTTGTCTATCTTTATAAGAATACCTAGTTGCAATGACCAAAATAAATATCAGTTTCTGCTATTTATAACAATGCTTTTAATAAATGTTACACAATGTGGTAGTATTAAAAAAGGGAATATATTATTTCATATCGCACCAACATGAATTCGTATGGCAAAATTTATTAATGTGAAAATGTAAGGCAGACATGGAGTTCGTATGGCATATATGGAATGAATATAAGGGAGTCATTGTAAATGAATGTAGCATTTTTATATTGTGTATACGAGGTTTGCAGAACTGAAAATTAGATGAAGGTGTAGATACAAATATTATGAGAATATATTATCTCTAACAAATATTATATCTTATTTATACTAGGTTATAAACGATATTATCTGTATTTCTTTCATTCAGTTTCAATCTGTATTATCAGAAAATGGTTTCAAAGTATTTCTCATCAAAGAAAACAAATCTGTCACTTGTTCAAAAAGAGGGTTGCGGTGGACGAAATTAGTGGATGGATAAAATTGAACAAAAGTGGTTTTATCCATGCAAAAAACTAATTTCTTCCGGATAAAATTAATTTCGTCCGGGACAAAATTAATTTCGTCCATGGACAAAACTAATTTCATCCTGGACAACAAAAGTTTTGTCCGGAAAAAACGCAATCCTGTTCAAAAATTGCATACAATCTGAGGAAATAAGGAAAAAAGTATACAATCCAATTCTTTGAAGGTCAGACTTTCCCTATCAGTTTTCACTTGCCCACATTTCTTAAAAATTATCATTTTCAAACACGTCATTGGAATTGCGGAGTTACATGGCAACAAATACTTTATATCAGAAGCTGTCAAAGGCATAACTATATAGGACAGCGAATAAAACCAGGTCGACCAAAAAACCTACACGAGTTCTAAGACGGCAATAAATTTTCGTGCCTATAAATTGAACTAATATTCAACTATTGACTTATTCAGCCAATTGATATTGACCTTTAATTTTTTAGTAGTCGTAAACATTTAAATAAAATACGATTGATACTTCCTTGAACAATATAATTGACTACCATACAATTTCCATAGATGCCTTATATAACAATGAAAAAAATTTGCATACAAATTATTAAAAAATAATGAAATATTACAAGTATCATATTCATTTAAATTAATTTTCTTCCCGAGAAAGTATATTGGACTATAAAATCTCAGTCCTTCCCAGTAAACTCCTTAGAATAGAATGGTGGTCAATTATCTATATAATATTCGGCTCCCTTTTCAAAGATGACCCCATATTATTATTGTGCCAGGCAGTTTTAATTTTTTACCGAACCGAACCGTCACTTTAGTAAATCCTCGTAATATTATGTAAATTAATAGATAGTTTTCCAAATAAAAATAACAAAATTAAATCTTATTTAATTTCTTAAGCTTATTTAAATGCTCTATACGTGTATCATGATTCATATTCTAAAGATTATTCACATAGAATACTTTTACATTTGGAATAACAATTAAATAACATTATGTCTTTAATGACATTACGTTTAAAATACCTAGTGATGTAAAATAATTTCATTTCATTAACATCGGTCACATAAAATAAAATAAGTAATTTTGTAGAGGAGTTTGATTGATCTGATTGATTAAGCATGCATTCAGCTTTAATAGTAATGAATCAATGCGGTTTTAAAAGTAAAAGAGATAAGAAAATGGTCTATTGTCCACAATTTTGTATGATCATTTTCTTGTACCCATCATACCCAATATTGGAAGGCCCGATGAGCTTTTTTTCAAGATCATCCAAGACTTTCATTCCCTCTACTACTTTACCAAATACAACATGGAAACCATCACACGAAGATTGTTCTCTTAATGTGATAAAGAAATTAGAGCCATTGGTTTCATTTCCACTGTTGCCCATTGACAAAATTCCCCTTCCATTGTGTTTCAGAAAAAAGTTTTCATGTTTAAAAGTGTCCCCGTAAATACTCTTCTCTCCTGTCCCGTCATCTTTTGTGACATCTCCTCCACAAATACAGTTCCGCATGTCAATGAAGTAAAAACAAGTTCCTTTGTAACCGAACCCTTTTTCTCCAGTGCAGAGACACCGAAAATTCTCCGCTGTGAGTGGCACGACATCATATCTTAATTCGATTACAAGTCTTCCGATTAATTCGTTTTCATATGCCAAGTCCAGAAATACCTTTGCGTTCCCCGATTCAGAATTTCCTTAAAGTCAAAACATAAAATAATCAGAACTAGAACAGTTTTTGATAATAATCTCATGAATAAAAAAAACAATTATTATCTAACCAAGAATTCTAATTAGAGAACTTGAAGGTTTTACAATTTCTTTAAGTGCCAAAGCGCGGGTTTTCACTTTTGGAATGGCCGTATTGTCGACTAATTCGTTTTTATTTTCTGATTTATTTACAATCAGAACATTAATGGTCCATTCTACTTTTATTCCTCCGCTGTATTTTCCAAATTCTTTTAATTGTGATAAGGGTACAGAAAATTGTGAATTGACAGAATTTTCGTGATTTTCAATTCCAATGACTGGACAGCAGGACAAATTTTTGAAACCCTGAAAATAAAATTTTAAACTTTAAATGAAATTACACAATCCTAGTCAAGTATCAAGATCTATTCGTAATTCAGCAAACTTCTGAAAATCTGACTTCGCTCTGTTCCATTTGGGAAACCGGCGGCATAGTAAAAATATTATTATTCTCTCTTTTATCTTACCTTTTCACTGTTTGTCAAACTAAGTTGAAGACAAAAGTTTTTTGCCGCCGATGTATCCCCCACAATTACACACTTCCAGGCTACTACTAGACTTGAGTTGAGATTTAAATCCTCCTGCATGCTGCTCAGTAGGAAAAATATTTCATCATAAGCCTGGAAGTATAATACCGGAAACCAACTCTGTTGGTTTGTGAAGTCCTCCAATTCTTGAATGACATCTGCCCTGTTTCCATTCACTCCACTTAGCTGATGTTCTGTCATGTGGGATACGATTCGATTTCTGGGGATTCTTTCTTTACAGCCAAGGACATCCGTTAATCCGAGTAAACTGCAATAGTTGATCAGGCTATAATAAAACACATAATGTTGTTAAAAAATTGAACAACTTTAATAAAATAGTTTGATGCTTTTTTTCCCAAAAATAAAATTTTATTGTACCTCGTCGACTTGTTTTCTCCTACTGAAATTTCTAGTCTGGCGATGGTCTTCGCCAACAACACTTCCACCTCCGCTATTAGAGATTGTATTGGTTTTCCTGGCAGAGGCTCCCGGCATATCCCACATACTGTACTCTTCTTCAGGCAAATCGAACAAAAAATGTGGCCATTTGGACACTGATAAACTGGTAGACTAGGCAGTGCAAAACAAGTTGGACACTCTAAGGCCTTCGGCAGCGGCACGGATGACATTGTCTGTGAATTAAAAATTAAATGGCTCGTCAATAATATTTAGATTGTCCGATTCTGGATAGGTAATATCAGTGAAATAATAAGTGGTGTAATTTATTTTGTCACGATAATTACAAATTAATGAAATTATCGGAAGGAATGTTAGACAGAAATCTTTTACAATTAGCTGGTAATAATACTACTTTGTTGAGTTTTATCTATCAACTATCAAACTATCAAAACTAAAATGCCTTTTGCTCATTAGGCAGAACAAAAATAAGAAATTGTGAACACCCATCTATTCTATGCATAAATAACAAAACTCTTGTACCCTTGCATTTATAAATGAATCAAGGGAGCCACAAAAAAGGTACCAAAGCTTAGGATAAAGTTTTAATCACACCTCACATCACACAACAAGATATAATTATTTGTACGACTTTATATTACAAAAATAGATATATACTTTGAAATTTCAAGAAAAGCTTCTTACGAAAGTTAAAAATACAACTTTTACCTCTGTTACTGAAACTGTGAGAGATGAACGATGTTTCCCTATCCCGAGTCTCTCCAATCTGCACAACTACCTACTGTTACCCGGGTTGTTCCGTGCGTATGTGGTGTGCAAGTGTGGATGTGAATATCCGAATATTATAGTATGCTTGAGTGCGTCAATGAGTTGTGTAAATTCTTGAGTAAGTGCACAGTGTGGTTGAGTGAGCAAATGTATATTTTTAATTATCAGGAGGTAGGAGGTAGTACTTCACCTCCTGATCACACAAGAATGAATCTGATTTCATGAATGTCAATTGTATAATAGGTATGACTATCTGGCTGAATGTGTGGAACCTCATGGATGGACCAAGTTGCCCATCAATGCTGAGCAGAGGGCGGCGATTCGATTCTACTCTGCTCTCTGCGCAATGCACAGAGTAGAGATTGTGGGTGCAGGGTAGATTCTGCAAAACTTGAGACAACAGCATGTACACAGTATTATCTACTAGAAAATTACCCGTCCTACAGACGGGGTGGTAACAGGGTTTGGCGATAACAAAAACTTCAAAAAATTACAAATTTTTCAAAAAGTTTAAAAAATTACAAGAAATTTAAATTTTTAAAAGTGTCGTATATAGTTAGGTATGTAAGGAATCTAACAAAAAGTTTTAATGTTTTTAAATAATTTAATTTATTTGCTGTATTCATAAAAGAAAGTCGTAATTTCAATTTCCACTCTGTATTCATCAATGAAGATTGAAGTTTTATTTTTCAAACCATATTCTGTAAAAACCATTAAAAGATCAATTTCCCCCGTGTAATGTAGACTCTACCTTTAAAAAATCAATTTCACCCGTGTAATGTGTCCTATACCCTTAACAGATCAATTTCACCCGTGTAATGTCAAGCTTACCCTTTCAAAGTTCATTTCCCCCGTGCTGTTCTAGTAGGCGGCCTATAGTTGAGGTTAAGATAAGCCGCGGACTATAATAAAACGGACACCAACTAACAGTCAGTTGTTCGTTATGTATCAGATGTGCGGCAAGTGGGACAGGGACGCATGGTTTTGTCTGTGTGGTGTGTGCTATGCTTTTGTGCACTAGCACGAAGCATGCACTGCAGACAAAGCCGTGCACCGGCAGACAAAGTTGAAGGAGTTGCTTTTACTCCCGCTAGAACGCGGTGAGGGCTCTTCCTGAAAAACTCGGGATAAGACACACACACGAAAAGCATTGCGATTTTTGATAAATGTACCATAGCTATGTAAATAATATTTTAGGTACAAAAAATAAAATATGGCTTACATGGTATATAGTAGCAGATTATGACAATTACAACGAAGTTAGAAATAAGTATGTGGCTAGCCTTTTTAAACGAAACCCAAGAGAAACGGCAATAAAATACGTTCAAGTGTTTTGCTTAAACTACATTGTAATGTTATTTATAACCATAAAAATGGTCGAATAGGTAACAATAATCTTATTTCTGGCATTTACTACAATTTTGATTTTCCAAGATTGCATATGCGATTTCACATAATGGAAAACGAGATACTTAATTCAATCCATGCAAATTAACCAGCACACGGTAAATGGAGAAAAATGATTTTTTTAAAAAAATTATGACTTAACAAGTTTTGTGTATTGCAATTTTCATTATAATGTTGTTTGCTGTTTAAGATATCTAGCAAAAATTCTACAAGTTGACTGTTCATAATTATGGCTTTTGTTTCATGAAACATTTTGCTTACAGATACACATAGTATATAGTGCATCAATTTTTTCTTGATTGCTACATACACTAAATATTTTTCAATATTTACAAAATTATATTTTGTAGATGGCTATTTGATTTATTATTTCTCATGAGAATTTGGAATACTAAAATCAACATTGATTTTGAATGATTCAAACAAATGCATTAAAAACGGAAAGTTATTTTGAAACCACTACGTCATCATACAATCACCGACTTCTGTGTCCAATTTTCCATATAGGAACTTTGTTACAGTACATATCACAAAAATAATTAATTTAGGTACCTCAGAAAAGAGCCATTTCTTTTTAAATATAATAGTTTGAAATGGTCCTTTAAAATTTCTCTCTGGTTGCAGGTATGGCGAAACTAATCCTAGAAACCGAAAGGTAGGGGCACCCAAAAGTTATTTTATGTTAGGTTAACGGTGCCGGGTTCATGACATTTTGTGACCCCTCCCGGACAAGCGAAACGGTGAATCCGATTTTGTTTCAAGTTTCAGTAAGTCGTCTAAAAGTACTAATCTTAATTCGGAAAATGTTGTTTCTGAATTATGTCACAACAAGGCTAAAGGTAAAGTTCAAAAAAAATACATCAAGACAGGTCATATGTAGCTAGGGTTCCGTCTCCATAGAATTAATTATTTGGACGAAAATTGGTCATACGCAGCAGGCTGTTTACTGCCGTGTTTGCTGTCGGCTGTGCCCAAAATCTCTTCGACTTCCCTCAAATTCTCAGGGAATTTTTTGTTAACATATTTTTGATTGGACTAGGAAAGGAGAAATCGACCACCATCATTCGAGTAGCAGCTAAATACAGATATATAGCGGATATAAAGTTAGTTAGTGTTAGTAAAATTGTCCGCAAATGATAATTCCAAATACAGTTTATATTTATTACAATTTCATAGAAAACTGACAATGATTTATTTACTTTAAAACAAACTAAAGTTTCAATACAATACAAACTATAACACATTATTATAGCATAAAAATCACTCTTAGGATTACGATTTGCATCACTATCCCTCTGAGTACCTTACGAATGCGTAAATTTTCATTTAGTTTACTTTGATGACCAATTGTAAAACTAAATCCGTAATTAACAAAATGAATTTAAAAAATGACAATTTGTAACTTTAATCTTACAATTGCCCACAATTTTGTATGATGAATTTCTTCTTCCCAGCTAGCACAAAATTGAAATCCCTGGTGAGCTTTTCAAGATCATCCAGGACTTTCATTCCCTCAACTACTTTACCAAATACAACAAGATGACCATCCAAATAAGATTGTTCACTTAATGTGATTATGAAAACAGAACCAATGCCAAACACTTCCTTTTCATTGTTGGCCATTGACAAAACCCCCCTTTCATTGTGCTCAAGTGAAAAGTTTTCGCTTTTAAAAGTGTCCCCGTAAATACTTTTCCCTCCTGTCCCGTCATCTCTGGTGACATCTCCTCCTGTCATGTAGTCCCCCACTTGAATGCTGTAAAAAGAAGTTCCTTTGTAACCGAATCCTTTTTCTCCTGTGCAGAGACAACGAAAATTCTCAGCTGTGAGTGGCACGACATCATATCTTAATTCAATTACAAGTCTTCCGATTAATTCCTTGTCATACGCCAAGTCCAGAAATACATTTTTGTTCCCTGAATTCAAATTCCCTTTAAGTCAAAACACAGAATTAATCATAACTAGAACACATTTCCATTCCATGATAAATAGAAATCAATTATTTTCTAACCATTAATTCTCAACAGAGAACTTGAATGCTTTGCAATTGTTTGAGGTGCAAAGGAGCAGGTTTTCACTTTTGGGACGGCTGTGTCGTCTAACTTTTGAAATCCATTCGCATTTTCAGACGTTTTTCCAATCAGAACATTAATAGTCCATTCCAGCTGTTTTGCTAAACTGCATTTTCCAAATTGTTTTAATTGTGAAAACGGCAAAGAAAATTGTGAGTCAGCAGAATTTGCGTGGTTTTCAATTCCAATAACTGGACAATTGAATAGAATTTTGGAATCCTGAAAATACAAATTTAGACTCTTTTACTTAGACAAGCATAAATTATTATTGTCAATGCCACAAACTGACGACTTAGGAAATCTGAATTTGCTCCGTTCATTTTGGACAACAGTAGTAAAAATTGGTAGTTATGCTCTAATAAAAACCCTGGACAGTGAACCAAATGTGCTATCAAATTCTTTAAAAAATAATGATTACTACTAAAAATTGATATTAATTTTGTTAGCTTCAAGTCGCTTCAAATATTTTCATCAATCCGGCATCAAGAATTTTTGGCAAAACTTGGCCAGCAAGCTCTGAGTCCAGATTCTTCTTTTCTAAAAATTCACTAATCTTGGCGACTTTGTACAGAGAGGAACCATCTACTACATATACTCTGTAATTACTATTTAGTATTCGGATGCTCCTCATCACTGTACTATAGAAAACTTATTGGGATGGTACTCTGAAGTACAATCATAAATTTAATTTCCAAGCTTGGCCTACAAATTACTCGCTATTTTCTTTCTCACAGAAGGGTACTGCTTGACCATGTCCACTAGGCATATCATTATACTTTTTAATAAAACGCCATTTTTAACATTTATCTTTATTGTGGAGCTTATCTTACCTTATCATCATTAGTCAAACAAAGTTGAAGACAAAAGTTTTTTGCCTCCAATGCAACCCCCACCATTACACATTTCCAAGATACTAGCAGACTGGATTCATGATTCAAATCCTTCTGGGTGCTACTCATTAGGAAAAATATTTCATCATGAGCCTCGAAATATACAGGAAGCCAACTCTGTGGGTTTGTGAAATCCTCCAATTCTTGAATGACATCTGCCTTGTTTCCATTCACTCCATTTAGCCCATGTTGTTTCATGTGGGATGCAATTTGATCTTTATGAATTCTTTCTTCACAGCCAAGGACATCCATTAATCCGAGTAAAATACAGTAGCCGAACAGGCTACAATAAAAGAGATATTTTACAACTCAAATAATTTAATATTTTTATTCTTAAAAATAAACTTTTGTGTACCTCGACTTGTTTTCTCCAATTTTTGAAATTTGTAATTTTGCGATGGTCTCCACCAACTGTTCTACCATTAGGGCCCGTATTGGTTTTTCATGCACCACCTCGCAGCATACCGTACATATTATGGGAATCTTCTTTTGGCAATTCGAACACAATATGTGACCATTTGAACACTGATAAATCGGTGGACTAACGACTTCAAGACAATTTGTACGAGTACACTTTAATGTCGTCAATATGGATGATTCCATTTTCTGTAATTATAAATTACATATTATTTATCAATAGTATTTATTTAGATTCTGCCAATTCTGGCTAATAACAGCAAATAAATCAGTAGTAACATGGAGCTGATTGCTGAATATTGACAGATATTCATAATCCAATTAGCCCGTATAT
>JABASH010006022.1:0-11188 GCA_019776445.1 Tomocerus maximus
GAAACGTGTATATCCTAAGTCTTAGGAGTCTAGGACTTACCAGAAAAAATATGTTTTTACATACATATCCTTCCTTTGATCATAAGTGACATAGGCCAATTAGTCATAAGCGATAATTTACATTTTGGCCTATTTTCCCTATTCCTCAAGTACTGTATGGAAAGTTAATACTCTAAATATTGTAGTTGATAGGTAGGTAATTTAGCCTAGTTAACCTTTTATGAGGATAATATGTAAATTGTCGGTTAAGGTAATATGAAAATGCAGGTTATAGTGTATGATATGGCTGGTTTAGATACCAACGATATTTAGCAAATATTTTAATAAATCAATTTATTAATTGCATTTTTTAAAATTGAAATATTAAAGAGCCTGTTCATTCATTAAAACAATTTTGATCGGTTTTTATGAATTTCTATTTCAGTATTACTGTGTAGGTAATACCTTATTTATTTTTATGAGTGTTACTTTAGTTTGTATCACCATTTGGAATACAGAAAAGAAACATTGCCAACAATTTCGGAAAGACAACAAAGACACTATTCCCTCCCAATAGAGTTCCACACAAAACGAGAAGAGAGATCCAAAAATGAAATATCCACACAAAATAAAAATCGTCCGAATTTTCATTCCTAAGTTGATGCCCACGACCTGACTATCTTCATACTTCGATTTTGATTGTAATTGTTTATCTGGCAGATATACGTCAAACTCCTCTTGTTCCTTCAAAAACGCTAAAAGTCCTTCCTCCTGCATCCGCTGGAAATACGAACGGAAATTGTGACGGTAGCAGTCATGAAATATATAAGAACGTGGGGATGTGTCTGCAAACTCCTTGGTCATCATGCATTGTCCACTAGCTTTGATATATTTTGGTATTTTTGGTATCCTATATTGCCCACCTAGTTTAGTAGCGAGGTGAAATATTTTCATAGAGTAGTTGGTCATCAATTTGTAAATCTGTGAATGAGAAAATGTAGCTTTTGGGTTTTCTATTTGCCAGTCATACATATAAACACTTGAACTCATCTTTTCCAACATTTTATGTTTAACGAATAAGTCAGTTCTATTTGTTCTGAAACTGATTCGTCTATCTATCATGTACAGTATCTTGTAATTATTTTCCACGAGATCCTTGAAGTCTTGAAATATTTTCTTTTCTGGGGGTGCAATAATTTTGCTAGTTATCCAGGTTGCATAGAGAGTAGTGATTGCGAATCCCGTGGTTATTACTACCAAGAACAGACACCTTTTTCTGGTATAAGGGACTGACTGGTCTAAAAGAACAGCCACCAAGGACATCAAAATCCAGCCTAGTTTTCTCCACAAGGAATTCGTCGACCCGAGAACTAAAACTAAAAATGAAAGTGGAAAAAAAGACAAGATGAAGAGCCAGCAGGGACCATCAAATGTATTCTGAATTAAAACCGACAGCGGGATATCATGGAAATTAGGGGATGCCTCGCAGTAGAAGGGAATCCCATCTATAAAGTATTCAGTGAATATCGTTTTATCCCAAACGTAAGCGTAGATAGCAGTAAATGGTCCCAACAGATTAATGTGTCCACAAAATTGGCGCGGCTGTAAAATCTTTCGACGTTTCGCATAAACTGCAGTAAAATTTAATGCGTCGGCCATTCTTTCAACTGCTCTGTATTGAGCGCGACAACGAAACGTTCCTTTTTTCATCTGAGAATATACAGACTCTTTGCATATAGGCATTGAAGTAGCGTCGTTGTAAAGAAAGTGGTATTCAATCCCTCCAATTTTGGCTCCATTCAGATGTCCATTCAAAGAGTTCCAAACTCTCTCCCAATCATCGACCGCGATTTTTGTGTCAGCAACGAATCTACGTTGTTTGTACAGATGTCCAGTGTATACAGAATGACGAACCGAACTGTCGATGACGAATACAAATAACGGACTGGACACCTCATGCCTGAGTCTTGATTCCCATACTTGATTGTGGCTTTTAAATTTCCTCCTATCGTGGATAATTATGAATTTTGATGATTGGCGATTGATTTCTTTCCCAAAATATTCAGTTAGGAAATCTTCAGACCACATAATATTATCTGGTTCCATAAGAATATTGACGCTGCACAAATTGTTGGACAAATCCCGGGGGTTGTTCTCATCTCGACCAAAGACACTTTTGCTGTAGTTGGATGAAGCCACTGTCCACGGCTGATCATTTTGATTGGACAACAGAAATGTGGTCTCCCAGACAGAATCAGGAAATCTAATCAAATTGAAGTCGCAATTTCTGTAAAATGAGGAAATTCGGATGCCGTTGGTGGTCGCAGAGAAAAGTAAAAAGAAATAGAAATTCATTTTGTCCAGCTCGGATGTAAATGTAGGAGTGAAAGGAAAGTCACTCCGACAGAAAGACAGACTCCGGAATCCCCGACTTTCTGTCGCCCTGACCAGTTGTCCACAGTGACTAATTCAAAACACATTTCTCACCCACAGACACCGTGAAGCACAAAATAGTTCCTCCTCATGTTTCTAGTTTATTCGTAAAACGACGAAACTTCCGTTTGCAATCTCTTCATTTAAGGGCCTGATGATTTCGATTTGGAAATCTCAGATGACTGTCAAAATACATTACTACCATATTCTGCATTTGTTTCAAAATCTCCAAAAGTTCTGGCCCGATTTGGTCATATCGTACATATTCGGATTGGCAAACGTATTGCCTTGAAGTTGGTCGTCCAATATTTCCGATTTTATTGGACTAATTAGCGCTAATGATGATTGAATATTTTTGTCGAATTTTGCCATTATCTCAACGCTCAAATTAGAAGTGTGGACAATAAGTTTAAATATTTTTATCCATTTTTATGCCCGTCGTACGGACAGCCACCAAGGACAAGGACATCAATCATAATTTTCTAGTCACGCAATAACTGCCACGCCACGTCAGTTTGAACTTGAACACCAAATATATATTCTTTTAAATAAACATTCTTTTCTGTCTCTGGCATTCCGGGTATTCGTTCCACGTAATCACATTTTTGTTCTGGGAATAAAATGTCGTGTTGTGCTTTATCGCTGTAGTCATGTATTTAAATTATTGAGGCCCATACATCGTACAACGATATATTATAACTATCATATTAAACTTAGTAACACACCCCTCCATCGATATATCTATACTAGAGGAACTCGATGAACTCGAACTCGATCGGTTTACATTGAGCTAAGTAACAATTCAAAAGGGGACGCACAAAATTTCATACATCGACAGAATGGACTGGGGTTTTAGCTCGCTCTAGGAAGCGAGCTTATAGAATCGCACATTCCGTCCGTAAGTCCGTCCATTCCCACGATAACTCCCGAACGCATTAAAGGATGTTGACCAAAATTGGTAAAAACGTTACTTAAGGACCTATGACGAACCTTATTGATTTTATGTAGTTTAAATCACAGGGCCTAAACCATAATACAGTCTTAACCTTGATATTCAATAACCTTAATTTTCTGGCGAGTCATTGTGATGAATACACACATACTTACTCGTAATTGAATTTACATATCACGGGAGAAACAATTTCATAACTTTGCCAATCCGCTAACATCCGTGATAGCGCTCACTTTGTCTTCACGCAGTATCTCGGTAACTAGTAGACCTATGTGCACCAAAATCAATAGGATTCGTCACGGGTCCGTAAGCAATGATTTTGCTAAGTTTGGTCAAAATCCGTCTATGCGTTCGGGAGTTATCGTGGGTCTGGGCGGACGGACTGTGCGGTTCTATAAGCTCGCTTCCTCGGGCGAGCTAAAAAAGAACTATCCTGCTCATCCCATTTTGATGCTTCGTTTTCGGTTATTACTGAATGAAGTTAAAATAGCTTGTATAAAAATGCTAACATGCCGTGCGATGCATCATTAAGGAATTTGTTCAAATATTATTTCATTTTATTATTATGTCATGTATATTAAACTGAGAAATCTTTCTGACAATCTAGAACATTAGCACACATAGCATAGTACAAGTACTTCCACATGTTTAGAATTCAACGTAGAATGTAATACCAGCACCATGAGTCACGTCAGTATAATAAAAGTTTCGTTGAAGTTGAAATTACAACTGTTACTAGTTCATGTATGTTCAGATAAAATAATTAAGCATTTGGCAGAGTTAACTAGGTAAAAGTGTATTCATATCACTTATATTTAGCACAGAATATCTTATGTAGGTGATGCAAACTACTTTATTAACCTAGCAGCCTTATCTCCTTACTTGAAACCCTTAAAAGCAAATAAACTTCTGTTTCAACTAAACCAAAATCAGTTTACTAGATGAACCACTCTGTAGGGAAACATTTAGTATTTGTGTCTTCTTGACTAATACATTTCCCATCCGTATCGTAATCTCCATTACATTATGCATTATCAAGACATAATATGTTCATCGTGTACTTTATCTACAACATGTAAGGAATAATAGGTTAAGAATAAATTATGTCTATGCTATGCTGTCTTTTATACAGATTATTCGATGCATTTACTCTACATTAAAATAATGTCTGTGGTAAATCTTGTGGTGCATTAATAGACATTAAAACTTTGGACAAAGGAAAGAGATTGCTAATTAATGTACATACACACCTAATTGTGTTAGGATAGTTTATCATTGATATTTAAAATGCTTGCTTAAATAGATTATTTTATTCATGACATTTTTAAGAAGAGTCTAAGTAACTTTTGATGTGTGTAAGATAAAGTATCCTAAGCATAAATTGTGCATTATTGCAAATAGTACATTTATGTAGACATAATATTGTTATTTAAGTAAACTATTGAAGTAAAGTTGTCCCATAAGCAGAGCGTTGCCTTTAAAAAATAAGCAAAGTAATTGGTCTCTAACTATCAAGATGGGTCTAAGTGTTATATGGTACATGCAAATTTAATAATAATTACAATTTAATAGATTACGCCTTTTATTCACCTTTTATTAGTAAAAAAAGTATGGTTTTCCTCTTGATGAGCAATTGAATTTACATAGGGTAGAATTAGTAATGGAGAAGGTAGTTATTGTGAGCAAAGTGTAAAGATTGCCATACATTGGTTAGGTAAGTGAAGTATTTGTACTACACAGTCCACTTAATTATATAATGTGTGTGAAGGTGCGGTTATTTAATTCTCAGAGGATATTACTTCATCTATTACTATACTATTCTGTGTGTATAGCGAAGAGACATATGATTATTATGGGCTATTACATTTACAATGAACCATAGCAAGAAAATTACTCCATAAAGTACACCATGTACATACATAAAACATAGAGATCGCACATAAACACAGCTAAAAGGGTTATACAACATAAAAATGGCTCCTGAAACAAGTTTCTGCTTTGTTTTTCGCTACTTATATAGCCATGTCGTTGTTTATGTTCACTCTGCAGAAGCATATTATCACTTAGCATCCGTAAATTCCATTGTTTTATATATAAGTTTTTGTTGGAATACTTTGGCTTCCATTTTAGTATTCAATTCTTCAAGTCATCAGTGCATTCAATTGCGTGGAGGATCTAGATGCTCTTCCAGTGTATAAATTCATCCACGTTTTATCATCCTACAGATCCCATTCGTATAACTCGTAACCTAATCTAGTAGCCGAGTGAACTTACCTCTTTCACAATTAACTTTTTCCTATTCTACATCACAAATGCTCAGACCAGACACTTACACCCACAAAATCATCACTTAACCAAAGAAACGTAGTAGTAGCTCATCAAAAGCATATACATTCTCCAATATCAAAGAAACAAAATCCTACGCTTTATTTTTAGATCTACATCTCCATTAACTATACACAAACGTTCAAGTTCATTCTTAGTTACTGGTCATAGCACGACCATACATTCTTTATCGCCAACAATTAAACGCTTAATTTACCGGATCAGTTAGTAAATGAAATGCATAGCACAGAACCTCCTTATACCTGTCTATGGGCTACCCAGTCTGTTTTATTAGAAAATAAATGCTTATTCTTGTTATTGATACTACTTTGAGATAAAGCTGATTCTTTAGGCATACTTACCATATTAATATACCAAATAGCATGTGATTTTACTTACAAAATCTAGGTTAATGGGATTATTTATTGCAGTACATTACGTACGTTTATACTCACCGCTTACCTACTATTATTATATAGTGTACCATACAATTCTAGAATAATGGTGGCTCGTTTTGTTACGATAATGTGATATAATACCTTACTGACGACAAGAGGCTACTTAAAACATAATCATGTCATGTCCTCGCAATTCAAAATTACATATCGTGTACCTTATACTTACACACATCATCACAAGTAAAGATCTCATTTAATATATACTTACACAGTTATTAGAACCATAATTTAATCTACTGTCACTACTTACCTCGTTATAGAATATATAACCAAGTAGCAATAGGTTATTAATAATAATGTGTTAATTAATGTGATTCGTATTATTTAATTATTGTGTTTTCTCACAGATTACATTATCGATTGCGTACAATAATTACTGATCTGATAGAATAAATTTATAAACCCATGTTTTAAAATAAGGCTACTGGTTGACACTCTAGATGCGACCTTCTACACTTATGTAGGATCATTGTCATTAAAACATTTATATAATGTAATTCTGCTTTGCAAAGCATGGTTTCTATTAAGCAAACCTTGGTACATTTTAACTAATGAATTAATTAGTAAAATTTTATAACTATAAGTTTATTAATCACGAAATAATCTTACTTTTGTCATATGGGTAATGGTATCCAGTCATACAAGTATATACGAAAATCCATTATCAATTAGTAAAATGATTTCCATTCTGTTAATATTTTTAAAGCAAATTATTTAATTATCTACTACTGTAGATGTGTCTTAGACGTAAAAGTGTATTTTACATTCATAAAATGAAAGAGTTCGCTTAATTTTAGTGGATGAGCCATGAGCCTGGAAAAGATAGCATGTAAGATTTATTATTCTTACGTACTTCTGTATTTGTTTATATCAACATTTATTTGTGTTATGCAAACATGATACGAAATTACAAAATGTTGAGCTTTGTGAGACTAAGAAAGGACAGTATTCACAGATTTCTACTGCATGTGTTTGTTATAAACTTCCTTGTAGTTTCAGTCTATAGGAGTTGATTGATACCTAAACCAGACCGGAAATAAATGAACCCTTCTTTATCACAAAACAAAAAAGCATCAATTTAATAGTTAATTTACATTCAGTAAGAATTTTTTTTATATAACTTACATTGATATCTTAATACAAGAACAGTCACATCATATAATTAGCATTGATAATACTATTACTTACAAAGATGTTCATAGCCCAAGAAGCAATCTATACAAATTACTATAGAGAGAAGTTTCAGAATGCAACGAAAAGCAGTATGAAACAATATAGGAAGTTCTCGGAGATTTCTCGTCTAGTAATTTGGTGTAACTCTCTATTTTTCACTTCCACTGGTACAGTAGAACGGATGTGATGCACGAATGAGTCTAAATGAGCGTAGGTATTGGGACATCAGCAGAAAGTCAGTCAAGGAACAATTAAGTAAGTAGAGCTACAGACAGATACTTACATCAAATATTTTGTCACTTCCACGATATGATGCAAGTAAACAAAGGTAACAATGTAAATACACACCAACAGTTTGTTTAGAATATAATAGTCAAATTATTTAGGGATTGCATGTAACTGTCAAATTAAATGGAAGTAAGAATCCGATTTCTCCATCTGAAGTGATTGCTTCGTTACACACACTTCCAATGATTAAGACGTTCCTTTAAAACATTATTAGCAACATGACTGACTTCTGTATTGAGATTAATACAATAGAAAACCTAAGAGTACAATTGAACATGAATTTATGTGCGTTTATTACATTTGTAGCCAATCTGTTCCTGCTTATTATTAGACACTTACATAAATACAACTTGTTTAAGATTAAACATGGATTAATGAACTAAACACACGTTTACATTGTCCTTAAAGACATAACAACAGAAAATGTCACCTTTACAAATGTATTTAGTAATATAACAAAGTTGTTAGGAAAGGGAATTTCTCTTTGCGGAAATCACACTCCATTGAATTTTCCTATTCATTGCAAATTCTTTGTGACTCTCAGTATCTTCAAGACAATTTAGTTCACTATTTTAAAGCCATACCAAACCAAAAGACATTCATCACAGGACACTATAAACAAAAAGCTGAGATGCAGAATGTTCTATTCAGCAATGTCTGAAATAAAGGAATGCAATCGAAGATACCTATCTATAGTATAATCCTCCTACTCACATGAAGTGCTAGGAACAAAAGGAGCAATTTATATTGTCTTCTTCATTTTTTATTATTTCACTGTTTTGTTTACTTTGTTTTTTATCCTCCTGTTCAGCAATGCTGTCATTTACCACGCAGCCAATAATCCCCTATTTCCACAATTGACAACAATGCAAAAAAGAACTTTCCATTCATATTTAAACTTTATGTAAGTTTTTACCAACTTTTCTAATCTGATGCAATGCATTGTTCCTTCTTTTGGGAAATAACACATATCAAAGCTCAACCATAGCAGCTCTGTACATTACAACGGCATTTTAATAAAAGACTAACGTAAGAAAATTCTTATGCATAAGTGCGTACCACAATAAAGCGGAAACTCAATATCAACACCAAACGAAAGTGCCGAGAGGATCAATTTCACATAAAAATTACAAAGCAATAAGGACAATTGACAAATGATATGTGGTTCATATCATAACTCGAGGAAATACTGCCGCTATAGAGTCCCAATTTAGTAGTGCAATGTAAAATATACATTTTAAGGGCTATGCCCAGGTCTAAATAAATAGGATACTCAATATGGCAATAAAACGGAGATAATTACATAGTGCATCAGTAATGGAATAACTTTGGTTTTATGGCCACTGACTTTATAAATATGTCACATTGTGCATACTTAGACTTACATAGACATTACTCCTTCGAGTGTCTTAAGAAGTGCTTCCAAATGATATATTATTATTGCTACCATTATTCTGCGTATGCAGACAGCCAAGACACTCAGTCATTCAATTTGAGGTCAACGTCAACACAACACACATAGATAACAAAAGAACTCACGGAGTTGTTGCACTTGCAATAATTGAAAAGAAATGAACGAATGTGAACGCTAAGAATGAATAGCATAACCGGTATTCATTTTTCCATCATAAAAGAGTCTGTCTCAAGCTCTATGCGTATTGCAGTCAACAGTTATTTATACACTAAAGGAATACACTTCTCAATGCTCTTTGTGACAATAAGGAAATATTATACACTAAACCCCCTATAATACCATTTAGCAAAATGAACTATCCCCCTATGTGCGTGTTGAAATGAAACTGAGAATATTGGTCAGGAAGTCATTATTATTAGTGAGTTTAAATATTTCACACTTTACATCACATACCTTTTCAACAGAATAAATTCGCAAGTATGGTATTAGTGGCATTAGTCTGTTAAGTACCTATATAGGGCTTAACTATAGTGCTAAATATTATAAATAGGTATTCATTTTCTTTTATTGCATTATAATCGTAGATATTTCCGACTTATCCTCTTAGAAAATATGGTATGTATAGAATGTTTCCCCTAAGCCTGCAGGCAGAGACTAATTTTCGTGAACTTATTGCATTTTCTCTCTCGATTTTCTTTTTGCAGCAAATAAAATATGATTCCAAGATAACAATCTTAAGAGTGTAAAATATCACGGTAATTCGATTGGACATTTTGATAACAATTGCAGTCCGCTACACGCTGTTCATTTATCATATACAATGTATGTCCATCTCCTTTATGCTCCTCATTTCATTCGACCAAGAAAATCAGAGCATAATTTCTGATAATGAAATAGACTTTTCATTGTAAATGGCTATTCAGTTACATTACATTCAGAATACTACAATCTGATTCAGATGAAAATATAGCAGACATTTATCAATTTGTCAGGCTTAAGCTCTACAGCGGGCATATCATATAATGCGGCTTAAGCGTACTAGATATACCTACTTAAGGCTGTCTCTAAACAGGAATTACTATCCTTATGATACTTACGATACAGGCTCTAGGTATCCATTACTTACTTTTACCGATATAACAGTAACCTTCATTTTTAGTTTTATATTATTCTTACACTACAATAGCAAGCAGGGAAAAGTGTCTTCAATCCCCTTTTCATTCAATGGAAATCTAAGGAGGCTTAAATGTACTTTACTGCCTCATTTTTAACTTCATACTCTCAGAATGAAAGTTTTTCATCACTTTCAAACTATTCAGTCGGTCGGTTGCATTCAACCATATTATATCTGAACCTCTTTCAAAAAACGTCGCTAAACAGATTTCAGCTTTTCGTTCCTTCAAAATGTACAGATGAGCCCAATAGTGACCACAAATAAATATACCCTGTAACAACTTTGGAAAATGCGAAATTTTTTATTTTAGTTTGGAATCTTTCATTTCATCAGTACTAACAAATTGCGCAGAATTCTATTCTCACCTGTATTCATATTGTTAAGAGTTGATTTTATATTCGGGATAAGGTATTATCTACACGCATTAGTATAACAAAATTGAATTCATACCTAATTTAATTTGTACAAGACACAAAGCAGAGTCAATACTCAATACAATTGAAATAGTATGTCAACACTTGTATAGTTTTCCGATTTATGAAAAATCAATTGAAAATAACATACAATGAAATGTCTTGCCCTATGCCCTAACTTTAAGTAGCCCATACATACGCAGAGTATATAAAGTATAAATATTTTAAATGCTTTCAATTGCCATATTTATAACAATTCTACCTATATGTACTTCGTGTTGATTGTTAGATGTATGAAATGAACTGGAAAGCGGTACACGGTTGAGTCAATTTAATGAATTGATTTGAACACGATTTTATGTTCAATTGAATTGTGTCTTAATATGCTTTTGTATGCTGGGTATACGAATGGAAGTTGTGTAGCAGAGTTGGTATGTTTATTTGAATGGTCTTTTTGAAAGGATAGTTTGTGCACTAGGGATTTACGTGCATTTAGTGCAGCAGATAGAATTATTGGTGGCAGAATGGTCTTTTCTTGTATTATTATGAGTTATGTGTAGACTGCTCGAACTGTCTGTG
>JABASH010006023.1:0-11186 GCA_019776445.1 Tomocerus maximus
AATTTAATGTTTAAATCATTATAGAACTTTGAAGATCCTTAAGGGCACTTACGATTTCTGTTCGCGGCAGTGTACAAGGGGTTTAAAGACAATAGAATGTCGTAGTCGCGTCGTCGCGGTTTCTGAGTTTGGTCAAATCAGGTCACGGCCAGTAGTTGCAGGTGCTTTTGATAAATAATTTAGGAAAACTATGGAAAAAGTGTGTGTATTTGGTGGTAAAGTTCACAGTTCAGCTTCAGCTGTTCTGCAGCGAATGAAAAGTGTTTAGTTGGAATTTAGTTTTCGGAGGTGACTTCGTGACAATATGATAAGCCAAGGCGGCTAATCGGAAGAAAAGCACGACACGATTTTAAAATTCCCAAAGAATTGTGGAGGTGCCGAGTAATAATTGGAATATCGAGTTGGGTTGACTTTTTTTTACTGTACTAAACAAACGGATGATCTCGTCTAGCTTAGGCTTTCGGTATATTGCTGCTCTGGTTGATGGCCTGTCCTGTCACTGACAGACACTACTACACGTCTACGTCTACAACAGAGTGAGTCCAAGTCCAACTAAAATCCAATGGTGAGCTCCCTGGTCTGGCTTATGGTTCTCTGCTTGCCTGTTTACTTTTCTGTGTTACTATTAATGTATGAAGACTAGGCACCACAACCACAAGAGCCAGTCATAAGCCAAGCGAAATCAGTAACATAAGTCCTATATTTTATGTACATAAGTATGAACAAGTGCAAATGTATTGACTGAACGAGAATGCTTTGCGAAAATATGACTGTTTGCTATAGCCCGAGATGCAAAAAATAGTTGACTTGACTCACTTGACGTTAACTTGTTTAACTCGCTTGTGTTTTTTGCCAAAGTAAGTGTAAAGATTCAATGTTGTAGGGAGATTGGATTATTGGACTTGGACACATAAGAATGAGGTAGGAGAGGAGGTAGCTATGTTATGTAGTGCTAAAGTACATACATAGATACCTAGTTTGTAATATCTATGTGTAGTCCTCTATATTAAATGTTCCTTTTGGTTTTGCTATATCTATTCCGTAGTGGATTCTATAATATTCTTCAGAGTTTGCCTGTGTTATGTGTGGTAACTGGCTGAGAGTTCTATACAAAAGCCAAACGTGTCTACGCTTCTACTTAAGTTCAACACACATACATAGCCAGGCCAGAGCATAAAACGTGTACTGATTGAATTCTATGTCTCTGTCTACTGTTTTATACCTATATGCAGTGCAGTTAAAGCCTTGTGTCTTTTAAACCAAACCCAACCTTATATACACATACATGTGAATCACATTGTAAGTACCTAACTATTACGTATGTTCTTCACGTACAAGTATCTATAGCATGCATTTATCTACTTATAGCTTATGTGTGGGACTTATACCCAGTTATATTACAATTAACTTGCTGTAGGTACACTATTGACTATTATATACTCAAATGCATATGCTCTCTCGGTTACATATTCTCCCATTTAGCCTACCTACATTGCATTCCCACTTTAATAATATGAATGAAGTTGTATCGTGTTGAGTGGATACTCCTTTTTCGGTTACATTACACTATATGCTCTTTTGCATTCAATATTCGATTGTAATTTGCAATATGAGTCTTGTTTTACCACTGTGGCTTGACAGTCGACACCACAACTGCAAAGATCATATGCAGATAATAAAATATACGTTTATGCCTTATCAACCTACAAAAACCTAGATATATGTAGTATCTGGTAGGTACTATATAATATATCTCCTATGTTATGAAACTACGACAATGCAGTTATATTTACGGACTGAGGAGTCAGCAAAACCCCAAGACCTAACGAAACTCTAACAACTTTTCTGGAAGACAGCGCACACAGGTGACAACCCGACAAAAATTTACAGGCACAGCGGTCAGGTACATTGATTACGTTTAACAAGATCAACGTCTTCATAGTACCCTGAAAGCATGGCACATATATGACTAAGTATGGCCTACATAGGCTTATCATTCATGTGTGAAGGATCACTTATGGAAGAACATCTTTGATCTATAATCTATAGGATAATATACCTACATGTGGTACTACAGCCTTATAGCTTATTCTGGATGGCTACCTGTAATTAATAGAACTTATTGATTTCCATTTTAAGGTTGGAAAATCCTTTACTAAGCTTATATGGAGTGTCGTTATTAGTACATTACCCATGGATTACATAAGTACCTATATATATCATTACATTTTTATGGATGAGAGCATTCTTTAGAGCCTCTTAGTTCAGAAGCCTGAATTATTTGTCGAGCACGACTCCAGTAAGTTAAGTCATCCAGGAAAACTCGCATCTTATTTTGCATGTGTATTGTATGACAGTTTTTTAAGGAATTTCCTACTTTATTGCTTACATAGCACAGCGATCCATCAATACCTTATTAAAACTCATTGTGGAATAATTACTTTGAAATTGTGTCAATTGATGACCATTTGTATTTGACCATTACATGAATAACAGCATAACATATATAACATGGTATGCTTCCTTAGGTGAAATTGTGTCAAAAAATTATCTATATATAATTAACAAAAACGTTTTTAATAGTGCAGACATTTACTTTTTATTTAGGTAGATAGCCTTTTTTCACATCTATTTAGGTATACATTTACAAATCAATCTTTTCTGATGTCTCCATTAAGCTCCACTTCTGCACAGTGGAGTTTAATGCATGTAAATGCACAGTATACCGCCAAATGAATAAGCGAAACCTATAATTATTGCTTGCGAAAAGGCGTAAAAATTAATCTTGCAAAATTAATGTCTTCCAAAGTTAGATTGCAGCCTATTATGTACGACTGTACGAGCAATGAATATTAGTAGCAATTCTATATACTACCTACAATCTTTAATGTATACAAAAGTAAAAAATGTATGCAAATAGATTATTTTAATTGACAGAGGCAGTTAAATAAAATCCATATTAAGTACATAGATATTAAGACATATACATGCTATTAATTCCAATTTTCCTGCCTGACAAAGTGCTTTGTTTCAACACTTTCAAACAGTGACAATAACAAAGACTCAACACTTAGAGCAAAATGTTTGATTTACTTGCAGTTTTATTGACGCAATTAACAATTAGTAGCTGTTGGAAAGGGTAGAAGATGTTATTTTGGCATGCTACAAGGTTTAGTTGATAAATTATACGTTTATAATGTAAAGACATGTAAATAATTCAATATGGTATTCAATACCATTCTAACTGTAGTATCAATCAATGTATAATCAATTCTTAACATTCTCTCCCCTGTTTTACTTACCCTGATAAATACAAGGGAGCAATAAATGTGTAACTTCTTAATAAGTGGTAATAAACAATAACTTTGGAAGCTATAACCGTGTAACATTTACTGTAACCGTGTAACCTTTATATATGATCAGTTTTATAACTAATCATTATTGTGGGAGATACGGCTAAGAGTTAAATAATATGCAGCAGTGTAATACACAATAATAATATGCAATACCAATTAAATATCCCCCATCCCCTCTATACATATTTAAGTTTACAGTTTTTACACTATGAGTGAGTTATCTATATAATTCACTGCACGACATTTTTACATACATTTTACTTTTGGTATTCATTCATTTTTAATTATATATATTACTAGAGTCTGATATTTTGACTGTGGTTATTAAACACAGTAACCCCAAATATTATTATATTATTATTGTTTAAAGATATCCTCAACTTAATCCCTAATATCCATTTATTTAATGTGATATCTAGAGTCTGGAGTAGGATAGTAAGTAGGATGGATAACAAAAACAAATACCTAGGTGGGAGAGTATGGAAATTAATACGGATTAATACGGCAGTCATGCTGATGATTAGTTCAATTTCAATAATTATTATCCATGTAATAAGAGTAAGAGTACGCTATATTAAAATATAGAAGTTAAAATAACAAATAGTAGACAAGATATTTTCCTTGATGGAAAAGGCTCGTATTTACAACAATTATGTCAATCTACAAAAATTACATGTGAACAGTAATGAAAGTATTAGAAATAAATAGATTTACAATTAGAAACTTACATAAAGTTAAACTTGTCATTAACATTCAATTCAATTGATTCAAATAAATGTACAATTAGGTATACACGTATACATAATATATAATAATAGAGCGATGAAAAGTTGCACTTAAAATATGGCTTGAAAGGGTAATAATATGACAAAGTCTAGTGTTTTAAATGTGCCTAGTCTCTGAACAAAATTATCGGAATTTTCCGGAAAAAGATAGACAGGGCATTTAAAAGATGTGGTTAACTTGCTTTGCATGAATTACATACATATTTCTACGTGATTATTATTTTCGTGATGAATGAGGACTTCTGGAACGATGCTTCGAAGAACGGGGACTTTTAGATCGGTTTCTTCTGTGAGAGCGAGGACTCTTTGATCGATCTCTGCCGTGACGGGGACTCTTTGACCGATCCTTCCCGTGCCGAGGGCTCCTGGACTTGTTTCGTTTTTGAGAGCGAGGGCTCTTTGAGCGGTCCTTTTCCTTACCGCGAGAACGAGAGCGACTTCGTGAGCCCGAATTACTAGAACGACGACGACGGTCTCGGCTTCTTTCTCGACTAGGGGAACGAGACGAAGAGCGGGAAGTCTTGGACTTGCTTGTCGATTCGCTGTTACTTTTACTACTAGATGACTTGGAAGGCTCAGAATCATCCTTTTCAGTCTTTACCGTCTCTTTCTTTTCCTCGTCGTCCTCTTCATCTTCACCCCATCCACTTAAATCATATTTGGACAGGTCACAATCTTCGTCATCATCTTCCTCCTCGTCTTCTTCAAGAGTACTCACAACTTCTTTTTCCTTGCTGGTTTCAGGAGTGGCCTCGTCGCTATCCGATTTTGCTTCTCCGTCACCTGATGTAGAAGCTTTCTTTTTCTTCTTCTTCAGACGACCAAACTCGTCATATTCATCATCGGACTCCTCTCTCTCAATATATTCAACTACACCTCGGTCATTATAACCTCCTCCGTAGCCAGTTCTTTCTTCAACATCTCCGAACTTAGGGGCATTGCATAAATTACATTGGGGCCGACGGGACCAATTAACATTTCCACATTTTGTACATTGCCAATCGTCAGCAGTGAAAAGCCCACGACTTTTTTCCGCCGCAGCTTTTCCTATTTCCACTCCAATTTGCTTTTTCTTTGCGTTGGATTCCGCTTTCTCCTTTCCGCAACGGTTGCAATTTTTTCTCCTTGCAAAATTTAGATTTGCACACTCTAAATCAGGGCAAATCCAATCACCGTCACTACTGCGAAATCTGGATGAGCTCATTTCCCGTTATCTGTAAAGTCCACAAAAATATTAGAGGTTTGCTTGGAAACTAAAACTGACGGATCACGCTGTTCTATTGACATAATCTCATTCAAATTCATCTTGCTTAGTCAAGATCCTTGTACTTTTTTAGACAAAATCTTCAAAAATCTTATTTACTTGCGAAATGCGAATTTTGTGATTTTTATCTAACTACATCGTTTCGAACGCACTTACATTACTTGAACGCTGATCCCCGGAGAAAAACGTTCCAAAATTGAAAATGAATGGATCTGTCAAATTGAAACAAGAGAGTCCTTTATGTCCTTGGATTTTTACAGCTCCCGGTGCTAGTGCAAAGCTTGATACTGAAGAATCATCCAAATCAGCCAATTTACGAACGTCACCACCAGCAGAGAAGGTCGAGAATGATGTTTCAACCTGGAAAGATGAATCACAGTGTACAACACCAGTTACACTTCCACTGGCGCAACCCCAAAATACAGACAGCATCGAGTGTGTCTGTGGAAACTACCCCAATTTTAATTACGTGGCCGATGGCCTTCGTAAAAATAACGTCTCATTCCGAACAGACTCCCAAGAATTTATAAACTGTTGTAAAGTGCTACCACCAGAAATTAAACGTATTTCCCTCATATGTTGTCGAATTAAATCATGCACAGGACTAGCAAGTTTTCCTCGAATTAGGCAAATTTTTATTTCCGATGGAATAATACCGGTAATACTGATGAAAAAATATTAAATACGCACCAACTCTGCGATATAACTTGTATTGCCACTCCCACTAGTCGATTCAGTAAAATATCATTTCATTAAAACCAAAACTGCGAACTTTGATGTGGGAAAAATTAATTGATGGCGATTTGATTTTTTTACTTACATCTGGATTCTGGATCTGGCAGGAGCTACTTTGGGAAGACTTTGAACTTTCCCACATTCTGCAAGAGTTGTCCATTGTGTACAGCGAAGTCAAGGAAATCGAAGAGCTAAAGTTTGGCCGATTGACCAAACTGAATTTATGGGCTAACAAATTGACAAATCTAAAAGTATTTCACTTGAAAAATGTCCACATACAATAACCGAAATAATTTGCATGAAAATTAGTTTAAATTGGCAAAAACTGCATTAAATCTTGTACTCATGCAGTTTTTAGGGTGCGGACTTCCATCGTTGAAGACACTAAATGTAGCAGAAAATAGAATTACTACTTTACATGAAGAAAATCTGTTTAAATGTTTCAACTTGGAATTTTTAAATGTGTCTGGAAACCCTATTTGTTCACTGGCGGATATAAAAGCTCTAAAAGTCTGTCCTGCTTTAATACATTTATATATGAATGATACCTTGCATGGGGACTGTCCAATCGCCAGTATTTGCAGTTACAGACACATGGTTATTGAGTTGCTGGACAATCTCACGTTCTTAGATGGAGTAGAAATAAGAGAAGACGAACGAGAATTCATTTCAGTAATTTCTTCTGCATGGCTTATTGTCTGAAATTAACACATTCCGGTCAATCATTTTAATCATAGCACTTAATTTAGTTGTAAAGAGATTACCAATAGTTAAAAAAAACTTCATGTTTTGTAGGAATATTGCATTCAAACCTCTTTAAACCTCCAGCAAACTGATTCACAAGAAAACATTGAAAGTGAAGCAAGTATAACTTTATGGAAAAATTCTAATGCAGATCTTAGAGCAATTGAGAAACGGCTAGTTGAACTTCAAATTCTTCTTGTCCATGCAAGTTCTACTTCTATATTATTTAAAATCGTATCACATCTATTAAAGTTATTATAGATAGAATTAGAATAATGGTGCATGATTTTGATGATCATTAATAATGTATCCTTAAAATTTAGTTTCTCTAATTCCATGTTTTCTTAAAGTCCTTGTAATAGTCGATGTTCACTAATAATGTTACAACTGTTTATAGACCAATCGAGTGATTAGGATTATGAATATTGTTCCTGGTATGTCTCATAATGTTAATTGCCTGAAGAGAGATGTCCAAAAGGTTTGTAATGTTTTTAAATGTTTGCAAATAGGCCTATTTTATGTTTACAACCAGTTTAAAAGATAAAATTATGTAACATGCATATGCAAGTCAAGTTACCTAAATTCCAAATCCTTGCTTTTCATTATAGATGGAGTATCGTATTTCTACTCTACGATCACTCTGTAACAAAATTTTTAAGGACACATCAAAAAAGCTGAAAGTAGGAAAATGGGAAAGTGGGGTAAGAAAACTTGTACATAGAAACTAATGTTTACAACTTTACTTTATCGTTGATGTCTAAAATATCTAAGTATTTTAATAAAATTTATTATCTTCACGTTTTATTTTCAAACATGAAAAAATTGAATTAATTACTTTAAACCAATGTAAAGGTAAAAGAGTGGCTGAATCGATTAGATTTCGAAACATTTGGTACCTGCCGGGGTGAACTTCTCTACTCTTCTGTGAAAAGTTCAACAATTCCAAAGGAAGGGGATGAGGCGAATAGAGAGAAATTAGGAAAACAGTTTCATTCCTTCATTGAAAATAGCTCGTGCCAATATTCGTAAGATTTGGTGTGAAATAAGTGTTTATAAAATAAAGCGTTGGAAATATCTTTTTTTATTTTCTCAGAACACCGAAAAAATTCAAATGGGATATTGAGAGTGTTTTCATAATAACCTTACATGCAATGGAAATAGGAATTCAGCGCATTTACCATCAACTTTATGGAACATCCCTTGAGCCTGAATTTGTAAAACTACAGTCTTCTTCGCAAGCGTGTTCTACCGATTATCGTAAAACTAAAGGAGACCATCGTCCAAAAAGCCCAAATCCTAATAGAATTATGACGCATGGATTCTACGATAATTTCAATCGCGAAGCAGCGAAACCGATTCAGAAATCATTTCGCAATGCAAATTGGAAACCAACTTGTGAATATGAATTTCCTGGTATGATATAAGTATCCAGTTTCACATTATATTTGGGTGTGATGCACTGCTCAAAATTTAATATTAATAATATTTCAGAATCAGTCCCTGGCCTACCAGACCCAGGTCCTTTATCGTACATGTTTCTCATAATTCCAGAGCATAGAAAAGAAACGGCTCTTGAATTTTTGCATCGTGTTATGACAGGGAATTCACAGTCTTACAAGGTATGCATACTAAGAATCCCCGTTGAATTTTCGGGATAGATCATCACATTTCATGGGAGTATCTGCCTGAATATTTATTCATGAAAGTTTTGTCCTTCAATTTCAGAATGCTCTCTTTACAGCCTGTGCATGGAAGGCTATGAATCGTAAAAGCAGTACTAATGAGACATTTTCAGTTCTGTTAATTGTAAAGGTTCTTACAGACTTTTTAATTCCTATAGAAGGAGACAAAGTACACGAAGCTTTACATGTAAGATATATGTAGTATTTAAATAATAATCAGATTCAATATGATTTATTATTTGCATATATGCGAAATATGACGAATAATAACTTTTATCTTTCAAGCATGACAAACCTTGTCAAACGTATTGTCTCGATGAAGGAATCACATTCACACCTGCATTTGTTGTCTTCATGAGTTTTTATCCTGTATGTCTCAGGAATCTGATACGCATTCCAAAAACTATTTTAGATTTCTTGTATGTTTTGCGTATACAAAAAATAAACTGATTTTCACCCCAATATTAGAATGAGAAGGGTTTATACTATGGAGAGGCATATGAACGAGAAATAATCCATCAAACCAAGAAAAGACTTCACAGATATTCAGCAAAATTAGGAAGCTCCATGAAAGGCCGAAGGATTCGATTAGCAAAAGGAACAATGTTTCTCAATAAAATGGAGGATAACGTAGTCGTTGCAGACTTGACTTCTTTGGCCAATTATCAAAAGTAATGTTTTGTGGTTTGAGATACTTCCTAAAAGCTACATTACAATAAAACGATTGTAACACGCTTTCATGAATAAACGAAATTCATTTTAATGGTTTTGCATGAATAATAGGCAAAATCGTGGTAAAAATAAAGAAACGAAAATTGGAGAGGAAGGAAAAAAGTGCAAAGAAGAAACTATAAGTTTTGGAGACGATGGTAATGTTTCTCATTTTTTGGGTGAACATTCGCTAAGCAAAATAACCAAATTGAAATTATCCTGCAATAATCTTACTGAGATCAAAGGATTACAAGGACTAAAGCATTTGCGAACAATAGATATTTCTCACAATGACCTAACAAGTTTAGAATCTTTACCAGTTCTGATTCATGTCACTGATTTCAGAGGACAATACAATCGTTTGCAATCATTTGAGGATTGCTTAGAAGTTCTAGCTCGCTGTTTCACACGTTTGAGCACTCTGGAACTATTGCCTAACCCATTTCAGGTGATTATGAATATAATATAGTCCACCTTTATCCTAATCCTGACTTACACACAGCTTTATAGTAATGGACTAATGGACGATTTTTGATTCTGACTAATTGTTTGCGAATGTGTACAGGACGTTTCCGATTGGAGTACCATGCCTATTTTAGTTCAGAAAAAAATTGTCAAAATTGCTCGTGTGGACGGCTGGATTCTCCCATTCAATAACAACTTTCCCCTCACTAAGATTAAAGCCCCAAAACTAAGTTGTCACAATCACAAGGGTACCCCACAAAATTGGAAGAAGTGATTTGCTTGAGTAGAAAAACATTATTGTTATTTATTACATAAGTGTGATGATCTCTGATCTATACAACCTAAAGTAGCGGAAAAGGTTTTTGCAAAACATTTCGTTTTTTGAAAGGACGATGATTATATAATAAAGATTTTCAAATTCTCGAATGAATGAACCTAGCCGCAGCCGTTTATTATCCTTATTCGTCCAATAGCGAATAATTTTTTAATGAAAATGTACATCTGCATGGGTTCAAACAAAAAGTATTTGGTGGGTTATTTATTACTAGAAGGGGCTATATTTTTTTAATACACTATAAAAGATTCAATATCGTTTCGGATTGCTTGCATCCAGTTACTGGTAATATCGTACAAATCACTTTTGTGCAAAAAATAATCCGGTATACTCTGACGCTTGAAAGAATTGAAATGGTATCAGGTGTAAGAGACAGTTATTTATGTTATATGTACTAGTTGGGCATGTAGATTTACAGAAAATGTCGGATGGGAATACAAATATATAATTGTAGAGGTGATGGGTTAATAAATGAAGATAATATCCATCGACAATAATGTCAATGTATTGGTATTGCATGCTTAAGCGAAGATATTGGATGGAAGTACAGATTGAACCAATATGGAACACAATGAACTCCTTTTTGCATCAGAGGTTCGGTATACATGACATCAAAAGAAAGCCATGTCACCACGCACACGCGACACACGCTACGCTTATCTTATTACACCATTGCAAATTGCAATTACAGCAGTAGAGTGGTCAAATAATGCGTAATAGATTATAAGAGTAATAAGAGTGCATGCATGCTCTGCACTCTGCAGAAATTTGCAATATATTAAGCTCTATTTTATTACTTGCCAATTGGACCTAGGTCATAGTCATAAAATGTAACTATGTAACATATAACATCATATAATGCGTACAAGACGATAGACATCACAAAACTATAAAGCTACTGATAGTATATGCTAACAACGTAGTAGAGGATTATCGTTTATTATACTTTTATCTTTACTGTCTATTGACAGTAGTTCTGTAGAATTATTACTTAATGGTGATGTTATTTCAACTAATGATACAGTTAAGTATCTAGGCTTCACCATTCAATCTAGCAAGTATTATAATAGTAGGATTTGGAAAGATGACTTAGAAATTAAAAAACGTATT
>JABASH010006024.1:0-11183 GCA_019776445.1 Tomocerus maximus
TTTTCACTCTAGAAATGTGTAGATATACTGTATGCTATACATGGCTAAATTTATGGCATTCTACCGTTTACAGCAAAATGGTAAGGAATTCAAAAGAATAATGAGAATTTTAGTGTATGTACATTGCTGTCACTTCTCCCTTTAATTTGTACCTATAATAGTAATAAATAAATTTAAAATCTGTTAATCTGCATTCATTCACACTCCTTCTACTTCTGTTGAAATTTTAAAAGTTTGTGTTTAAGCAATGCTTTTCATTATGTGCGTTTGGAGTTTGGACACAGAATGAAGACGTAAAGACGCTGTTAATTAATCTTAGTACATTTACGTAAAGCCAGTTTTTACTACATAGCTTAATCATTATTATCACCAGCAAGAAATTAAAGAAAAATTGCTGATTTCAGAACAAGTTGATAAGATAGACAGATGACGATAACAAATTCAAATGTAAACGCTACAGTTACCTTATTAAATTCCATTGTCTCATTAAAGCAAAGTAATAATTTATGTTATAGATTTACGGAGGATTTTTGACTTGTGATGAATGGTGTGTCAACATATTTTCAAGGTAAATCTGCCAAGTCAATCTCTGTTAGTTCTGCTACAGTTTTATCTCTGTCATCATCAAAAGTTTAGCGTATGGTTCAGTATTTCACTGAAAAACCACTCCTTTGTTCACAAAAGATTTTACGTATAAGTTAGGGTTGGTTATTAGGTAGATGTAGATATTCTTCTAAATCACGGCAGTTTTCCGTGTCTGGTGTTCTTTCAGATGTGAAATGCAATACAGCATAAAGCACAGAACAGATAACTGATGATTAAATAGATGCTATTACTAAGGAATAGAAAAACGTACGAATTCCTAGAGGAATTCAAACGTAAAAGAAGCTGAAATAATGCTATGGAACGTTCTCGACAGCAATTGCATGCAAATATTAATTAACTTCACTGTATTTTTTTGTAAATCATTCTCAATATTATTATCTCTTGTTTTCTCAACCATTAACAATAAGAGCATACATTATATCCTCCGTTTCTGTAGCGTTTCAATTCTATGGATAAAATAACAAATCCCAATCTCACTAAAATAAGTAACCTATAAATATTTACTTCAGAGCTAAATAATATCAGGGTTAGTCAATCATTTTTGCTCAAACCTGATTCGTGCCAAAATAATATTATTTAGATGCTGTAAGGATCAAAATAATTACATTAGTACATGCCGTTTACTGTGTGTGTAGCTTAACTGAATTTTCTTGTGGATAAATTAAAAGCCATAAGTCATACCTGTTAAGCCCTCGCATATTAATTGAAAAAGTATTTCTTTGCTTTTAGAAGATTTCCTACATAATATCGAAAAGGCTACACAGCTGAAAGTAAAAAAGGAATAAAAAACGATTTTCCCATGTATGCCATGAGGTAAACTGGTATAAAATGGCAATTATGGAGATGACGAAGCCAGTGAATGATCAAGTACATGGGTCTACTAAAAGGGTTTCACGACTCTTACATTTATTCTCAATTATTTAGGAAGCTTAGTTCATCCCCTTTGTTTTTTTGCATCCGTTCAAAGGAATCATCGAGGCAGGCATCAATTCCCAAAGCACAGTGTGCATTGGGGATTAATAAATTAATAAGTAGAGGGTACGGCGAATTATATATTATCGGCAATGATGTAATTATACAATTTCATTTGTTGCGTGTTGCTAAATACGACCTTTTACATGACGCTAATAAACATTGTATTAATTTATAAGTGGGTGTACCTAAAGAAATTACTCTCGAGAATATAATCTCATCAAATAATAATTCGTCCATTAGTCATAATGGCAATAAATCTCGGTGTGTGTGTACTAATTGTAGGAAAAGCCAAAAGTGCATCGAATTCACTTATCCTTCCCTTTACTTGTTATTTGTAGATATTTTCATGGGCTGTAATTATCACACAGACAGACAGATTACATAACAGTCTATGAAGAAGTTTGCAGACCACCCTTAGTTAATTGGCACTTAAAATCACGCAATGTGCCGGCGAATATACAAGTATAGTATGCTCACACAGGATATAATATTATATAATGCTAGCCACCACCTTAGCGTACAAAGGAGTTACACAGTTTTTATGTCTCCTAAGATGATACTGACTGGCATTTAGTGTCTAATATTTCATGATGCAACCGGCGGATTTGCAGCTACATATTCTTTTGTTTACACTCAAGTAATTCATGTCTCTAAAATCTCAAAACGACAATCATCGCATTTACAGACTGGAGTGGATTAATGTAAGTTATCTTGCCTCCTAATAACTATGTACGAAGAAATTGCAGGAAAACTATAACACAATTATGAGTAAAGAGCAAAAAATAAAAGGAAATAGAAAGGACGTGGATTAAACGCAATAGAATTATATCAACGCTATCGTCTCATCAGAATTCTCAGTCAGTCACTATGTAGACTTAAACAATTGCCCATAGAGAGAAACTCCTTCTGATGTGAGTGAGCTCATTCGGCTAATACATAATAAATGTCTCTGTCCAACATCGCGGAAAAAAGGAAGGAAAGAACTACTTTCTGGCTCCTACTTACTTCTCAATTCTGGGCCGATATTAATATTATTGCACGCTTAATGTAACCTGATTTTCATGTATTAACTATTTCAGTGTCGGTACACTTAATACTTAACAACAATAGAGAAATAGCAACTCGCTAACGAGTGCTACAAAATGATATAACGCAATAAAATAAGATATTGCATTCAACGTAATCCAATGTAATAATGTGCCAAAGAACTGACGAGCATCTGCCGTGGGAATCCTTTGAGACTTGTACAATAATTGTTGATCATGGGCTGATATTAACGTTGTTGAGTCGCTTATTTATGTACAATCACTACAACAATATGTAATCCTTTCATAATTAACTCCGTGATCTACTGGCTACTGGTATTTATGACTTTTCTTACGTTATACTAAACTTACTAATGTAAATATAATATTTCAATTGCTATGCAAGTTTTTGCAATGTGTGCACTACTGCATATAACCATTATAATTGTATCCACCTTGCTCAGGCTACGTTTATACTTAACACTTAACTATACCAAAGCAAATCCTCTGCTGCAACTTCCAACTGTAATTTCATTCACAACTCTCAAGACGCTTCTGAAGATAAAACCTCCATTCTTTTATTACTCTCCACGCTCATAGTCTAGTATGTAATACATATTTGTGAATGTCATTGTTTGTAAGCACTCTTTCGTTGCATTTTTAACATTAAAGAGAGCACGAATGGATATAATAATAAATGAATGTTTATAGAACGACGCATCAATACACTCGTCATTTCATTTCAGCCATTACATACATGTAATAAAAGAATGACCTATTTGATTGGTAATGAAATACAGTGGCACCTTGCTAAACATCATTTCAAAAGTTTTGATCTAATTGATTGATACCTATAACATTGCATATAAAGCAGGACGCCCTTGCAGCATGTCTGTATCAGTAGTGACTATTATCTAATATTTTTCTGAGACAGAAACCCATATTAGTGTATTATGAGCTACATAAAATGGATAAGACAACTTACAGTCTCATGCTTTTATTAAATAAACAAAATGGTACTTCATTTTCCTCTGTTGTATAGATAGAACGCTTCAATAATATTTAAATGTGTAAATGATTGTATATATGAATTATCAAAGGATGCACAATAGGTTTTAATACGAAAAATATATGACGTGATGAACAATAAATGGAGAGTAAATGTATTAGTAGAGTAGGTAGTTTAAGTCATTACTCACAAGAACCTGATGCGTAACCACTTTAAGTAGAGCAATATCAGGAATTACGATGATTGTAACAGTGTGTAATCTATAAATAAAGTCAACTCATCCCTAATTTTGTACAACTCAGAATCGAGATCAGTTTTCCCAGCCAGCATTTAACTTTCGTTAAGCGCATGTATTTGTGAGTAATTGGTAATATAATAAAGTGCGGAGGACAGCAATAGTAAAGTATTTACGTATTAAACAAAAATGGTGCATTTTTAACTGGTATATAGAAGTATTATGATATATAGGAATATTGCAAAAGCAATAAAGTCCTACTTGAGCAGAACTGTTGTGGTTCCTTAGTCCTTAAGTATCACAAGTACATGTCCGAAAGACCGACTCTTCCCCAAGTAACCACTAAACTCTAACAAAGTATAATCTTCATGTATTTCTATATCGCCTGACGAAACCACGAATAAACACGCGTAGGTTGGTTGACGATACGTGGCTTAGCTGTAGCTATTATAAGTAGTACTAAATACCACAGGATTTCGTTCTGCATTCTGACCATATATGTAGAACAAGGTACTCGGTATAAAAAATTCAGAAGAGGCTTTTCAAATAATGACTCAAGAGTACTCAATCACAAAAAAGAGATTTGGCAGTATTCGATACTCATACGAATATTTCCCGACTAATCCGGATAACCCGCTTAGCCTACGCTATGCATGCGCTATACACCCTGTAATAACGTATTACAATATTATAATAATTATAAAATGTGGGGTGGTTCTCTGAATATTTTTTTTCTTATCGAACTTCGATGGTCTGGACTGTGTGCCAGTAGTACTTTGGATACTACTACTTCGATATCTCGGTTTATAATCATATATCCCTAAATCCGAGTCCCATTGATATCAGGGTCATTCTCATAGCGATTTCCTTCTTTTACATGCTCGACTGCCATTAATGAAGACATCGTAGCCGAAAGTAACTGAATTAGATTTGCCTTTTACCCCACGTATACTTTTTCTTCACCCAAACTCTTCCATTATCAAACAATAGAAAAGGTCATTTCAGTACATAATTCGTTATATTTTTACTCATATCTGAAGCTATATTTGTACTCAAACGCTATTTAAAACTATAAAAGTATACACTATACATGGTATCAATCAAGACCGGGATTACTTTTTCACAACTGAAGCTATTACGTCAAAAGTGAATTCGTTTCCTATATGTGAAAAAAACTTTTAAAACTTTAATTAATAGCAAAGTCCCGTTATCACTTATCTTGACAAATATAACTCCTAAAAATTTAACCCACCCATTCATTATTAAGGTGGACATTCTTGTGGTTATGGACTGTCACAAATATTACTGTGCTAATCTCAGAACACTATACAATCATATCAAATCGTATCGTATCCTGCTACTATACTCTTGAAATGGGCAGCATGGTTTGGACCACTTTTTACGGAATAAGTAAGTCCATATAGCAATCTCAAGGGGATACTTAGGCCTTAGGCTCAATATTATCAATATTCTACAGTAACATTTGGTTGGTCATAATACAAAGAATTTTTTCGGATTGTTTCCCATGTACACGCATACACCATACTCAATGCCAACTTTGTAAACTGTATAAAAAAGAAAATACTGAAAAAAGTTAGCAAAAGCATGCAAACTATTTGCATGGTGAAGTTCAGCTCAATCAATATTACTTTTACTGTATTTAATTCACCTAACTGTGCAAGATAAAATAAATGCATGCTTTCCCTCCAATAACAAAACTAAAAAAATCACACAATGAGAATTACTTTACCAAACTTAGACAAACAACTCAAGCATTTATCAATGTTAATCATTTGCTAGAACTAGAGCCGTTCTAAAAAATTGACCTTATAACGTACAGCAACCCTTTTGATAAAATTTGGCTTAGTTGTTTACTTAATGGCTTAGCTCGATACAATAGACCAGTTACCCTAGTTTGTAATAAATTGTTAATGTTTTGGAAAATGTACAGCGATTTTTACATATACAAAATACATACGCCTGAATTCAGGTACAGAATGAACAATATAATGTGCATTTATTCCCGAATTATACACAAATAGGCATTTTCAAAATAAAAATGAAATTCTGAATTTTTGTGCTAACCCTTTCTTCTAATTCAATAAAATTATATGGAATCCAATATATTTATAGTGAGTAAAGGATGAATCCAGGAATAATATAGGTAAGTACTATTATACCTAAAGCAGATTATCAGAGATGCCAAGTAGAGGGCTGATGTACAAATAGGCCAAATAAGGCTTGCAGACACTAACATTGAAAAAGTTGATGCAAGGTGTGCATTTGAAGAAGGAAAAACTTAGGATTTCAAGGAAAGGTGGTGGTTAATGACAGGTAGCAATAGGAAATATGCTGTAGAATGTTGAATACCAACATTCGTGCAGGAGACAAAATAAAATAGGATTTGGAAATGTTGTACCTTGTTTTTCTTTAGACTTGAAAGCCATTCGAATAGTTCCCTATAAAAGGATACTGGATCTTAACACAACTGCCAAGTTTACAAACAAATCTACAGATTTTCGTAAGGCAAACGTAAAGGTGAACCAGTCCGCAGGTGAAAATCTAAGTTGTACCTATTCCTTGGCTATTGGCACTACTCATAGATGACTTATTGAAGAGTTAGTGATATAAAATCTATATATAAAACGAAAACAATAATCTATGGCTAACTGAACTCGTTGCACTTGACAAAATCTAACTTTAGAATTTTTCATGAGAGAGAATTTAGGACTCTTGATGGCTGTTTAGCTAGTTCTACATAAATATCCCTGAGCAGGTAGAACTAGTAGTACAAGGAATTATATTTAGCCCTAGAGAATGACAAGACTATCATCAACTGCGGAAATTAGTTTGTCATAACTCTATTTCGTTAATGTGTATGCATTGCACCAAGGCACTTGATTTTATTGCCCAAATCAATTACTTATAGAGGTCTCTAATAAATCTGATATCGTAAAACTATTAGGAAAAGGCTCTACTAAAGCTAAGGGTTGTTTGTCAAAGATATTCATTACCTAAAATAGTAAAAGTAAATAGCATTTGTACAGCCGGAGTGTTTCTCCTTTCTTACAATTAGTTCACTCACACATCGCCTTATTTGTAAAACACTCTCAACAAAAGTCAGATTCTTTTTCACCAACGGCCTGTAGAACTTGGTCCACTTTTACTTGCTGCCTGCAGTACCTATCTATATGTTATTATACAGTTGTCAATCTCAGTCAGTTCTACTGAATCCAAGCTAATCGTGTAGTCCTTGATATGTCATTTGGCTTTATTTAAGGAGGCAGGGAGTAATTTATCTGGTAAAGTGTGTTTTTCGGCTAAAACTCACGCCAACGCATCACAATGAAATGTAGATTGTAAGAACTTGAGACTCTACTTACTCTCCTGCAGTTTTAAATATTTCGACTACTGCTTAGCTTGGGTTTCTTTTTCTACAAGTTTATATACCCTGCATCTGTGTATAGTATTGAATACTTAGGAATTTAACTACTATACACAATGCTACAAAAATGAAATCCGTCGCAGAGTATCTTTACGTTTTAAATCCAAATCTGCAGATTTATCTGTAAGTAAATGCAATACAGTGTCCACCATAACATTGAATTTAAATGTAAAGGTGTAGACAGAATAAATAGACATAATAAATAAATTTCATGGACGAAATAGTTTAAAATGTGTTCGAATTAATAGAAAAACTTACTACATATTGACCTCTAAAATCTTCACCATCCAATTGATAGAAGTTTAATTTCTAATTTCTATTTTGGTAGCTCATTGATTTGTGTGTGTCAAAAACTCTGACAAGCTAATTTCTTTTAAGACACTTTTAATATGTGTCAATGTCAACTTTCTAAACCTTTGAATGCTGAATTAAAAGCATATTTCTCCGTTATAAATTGATTTTCTTCTGAGACTATGACTGGATTTAAGTCAAACCCTGTAGATAATACAGATGAAATGGCGTGTGCGTCGGGTAAAAGTATGAATGAGAAAATCCTCTAAAAGTTCACAAATGACGGAAACAGTACGGAGAGGAATAGAGAGCCCAAAGAAGAAGTTTTTAACGGAATGATAATATCTCATTGTTTGTTCAGTCATTGTTCTGTAAAAGTTGTGAGTCAGTTTAGGCATCAGAAAGGCATTGTTGTGATTGTGAGTCAGGCATCCGAAATGTTAGGCAACTTGGCAACCAGGTTGCCCTGGTAGTCGGACCATGCTCCGCCCCTTTTCTGAAGCTCTTTTTAGATGTCGCAGGAAAATAAAATTGGGGGTAACCTGAAATTTGGAAGATAAACCTTGAAATTTAGAGTTAAACCTGAAAATTTAGGGTAAAACCTGAAAATTTAGGGTAAAACCTGGAAATTTAGGTGTAAACCTGGAAATTGTTTAAGCCATGTTGGAAATTTGGGTCAAAAAGTTAGAAATCTTGGGAGGTGGCAGTGGCTTGCTACTCTAGAAATTATAGTTTTTCTGATGCCTGGAGACCAGGTGATTTGGAAGCCAGAGAGATGTACATGACTTGACGTTATAGTAAAATCCTCCTTTGTTGTTGCTAAATAGTATATTATGGCTGTAGTATTATTTCGTGTAGAATGAGAGTTTTGGTTGTGTCATCAGAGTGCAAGTGAAAGAGAGGAGAAGAATGAGACGCATTCAGAGCAAAAAAAGTCAGCATAAAGTCAGTGAGATGTACACAAACAACAGGACAGAAAGAACATTCCATATAAATCTTTTAAGAATAATATCCGTATTATTCCACACGTAGCCCTTGAAAGTAGAGGGATGCCAGTCAAAACATCAGAGAAGTTACATTTACAATAAACTCAGGTACACGACTGTATACAATGTTAGACTAATAGTCAATATAGATATTGCCGGAGTGGACATGGACTGAATTCATGGACCCATAATATGAAATAAGGTATGAAGTCGGCATAATAATGCATTTCACCTCGCTGCATTAATGGTAAGCTTATTACCTCCTTGCTATAAGTAAGTAGTTACAGCAGAGCGATATAATAAACATCCGGCCGGACTTTTGTCCAACACTCCATTTAGCTCTGGTTTAATTTTTACTGTGTCTGAAATTAGAAAGACGGACAAAAGTCAGACTGAAATCCTGGATTCCTAGTAGCCTGTGTTGACTAATGATGTTTACTTGGCTTGACTTAACTGAAGCTGACAATGAGAGTGAATGACTGAAGTGAAACCCCTTCAGTTGTTAGTATTCCGAAGCTTACTTCCTGTCACGACCCATTCCATCTCAAGAAAACACTCACTACTAGTCCACATCACGAATCCAACAAACAAAACCCAACCGTAATGACAATGTAACGCTATGAAACCTCGATCCTTACCATTCCCTGTCCCTATATGCATATTTTAAACCACGAATCCCTAAGTGTGCATTTTTTACACGACTACTAACTACAGGTATTTTTGAGGGTCTCCAATGAGCGTTCGGCTTTTATTATCAACATATCTTGCCTCTTTTGCATATTACATCTACAACTATACCAGAATCATTCGTTAATGTTGAAATATAATGCAATTGCTTAGTTTGACGTCTAAACACTTGTACACATTCTACAGTCAAACAAATTCACTTTGAACACAAATATTTTGTTAATAGCAAGAACCGTGCATCTTTAAAGGTAATGTAATGGCTAACCGGCCGTAATTACATATTTGAATGAGAAAATCCTGCTAATGATTATTACTGACAGACTACATACAAAATGAACCGCTCAACAATCCAAAACTGTGAAGATGAATACCAGAAAAAGTCTCTGTCATGAAAAATATATTTTCAGCGTACTTACACAATACTCTTCGACTTCTAAAGTAAATCTTCCCCACGGAGCGTTATTTTACTTTCTTTATTTGTCGTGAGCCAGGGAAATAAAAAGCCTTGAATATCTAACTGTCTCGTAATGAACAAAAAACATAATATTCGACTTGATGCAGACAAGACGCTTAATTTACTTCTACTTCAAGAATACTGCATCCGGATAGAGAACAGAGCTACATAAAACGTGCAATCCTTTCATTGTACTCTCTGTTCCTTGAAATTAAAAGGAGGATTAAGGGGGTGTGCGGACTTTGAGCGAAAGCGATTCCGGAAAATCGGCTGAACGTACAGTAATAGGGTTTTCGTTTTCAAAATCTACCAAGATTTTTAAGGCGAGCGTGAAAGCCCGATTTTTGAAAAAAAGTTCATCGAAAATTCAGTTTGAAATTTTTGATTTTGAGTGAGGAAATACAGGCAAGAAATGTTTTGCGAATTTTCATTCGTGTTTACAAATACAAATTCAAGAAATCCATAAACGACAATGAACGACAACGAACATGACGACCATAAAGGTCGTCATCATACATTTTTCTCTTTTTTACATTTTTGTTATCTCTGTACATTTTCTCAAAATCCTGAAATCATTTTTCTCTGATTTTACATGTAGGTACACTTTTTGGTAACGACAGTAAAAAGTGTAATTTTACTACGGGTAAGAGAAACTAACTACTGCCCATGATACGAGAACGCGATGCATTTATTATGCTAATACCCGTAGTAAATTTATCGTTGTCCTGGCAGCCAAAGTGCCCACACGTCCTTAAGTATTACCAAAAACTGTTTTGACGGATAAATAAACGCTTACTTCTTCACAGGAAGCTAAAGCAATAAAACGAATAAATATAGAAACCGTCATTAGTATCGAGCGGAACTGCATACTTCATGTCAAACATTATAAATCCCTAGAAACGAAACGTGCCCTAACTTTTCTCGAGGATAATAATATATTGTACTTGCTATACTACAGAAATCGACCACCGATATTTAATAGGATTAGTTATTGCCATTATGTACTTCATGAAACATTATGTAACGCTAACAAAATAGCCTTCAAATACTACCATTAGGGTCCTGCTTCTCACTTACATTTGCTTCAATATTAGATAAGTAACTGTATGAACCAATACCAGTAAATACTAAAAGAATCATAGAAATTTCTGGTTGCGTATGCAATCAAATTTTTGGGATCACAGTATATTTACTGGGCACATTAATCCCCACAAAACCTACACGAATTCATAAAGATCTAAAACAAATGCCAGGCTATAGCTTTTTTATGTATTAATTATAATCAAAACAGAAGACATACTAAACATTTCCTCTTATTTATTAGGAGATTAATTATAGGTACTAAATATAAGACAATTCTAAAAGCACACCATGGCAAATGACAGGTAGATGATAGTTTCAAATGTTTGTCTTGGATAGAATATTTCTGTCTACCTTTCAATAGCATTTTTTGTCCACATAATGTGTTTG
>JABASH010006025.1:0-11183 GCA_019776445.1 Tomocerus maximus
GGTATGTGGACTTTGCTTTGGCTTGATAATCAAGTGTCATTTAGGTACAGATATCATATTTAAGCGTAATGGGGTTCCCAAAATGAAGCAAAACTGTGACCTAAATCTCCGAATGCCCAATACTACTATTTGCGGGTATAATTAACTCATGTTAATCACTATTTAAAAAATATTTTTTAATAAATACCCAATTAAAGGGCTACTTTATGTTAATTTGAACTATTTTATGCTTTGCAACTAGGATAGAAACTGAGACCAAATCGAACCAGTTATTTTCGCCCGGTAAATGATTTTCATTCATTTTATGCACATTTTCTATATTCCCACCAATATTCGAAGAATCCACCGTCGAATTGGGATCAAATTACAAATAGACGAAATATTATAAAATATAAACCTGTCAGAAAAGATGCAGCCCCAATGGCTGTCCATACTTCTGTCTTAAAAGCCCAGAATATATTTTGCCATTCATGGACGGATTTTGGTTTTGCCATGATAAATGAGATTGAGATGTAATCCAAAGTAGTACTAAAAGTGACCACTTCGAATCTCCGAGTATCTGGGGAGACAACCATTGCAATATCTGCATTTCCAGCATACACATCCCCTACACAACCGGTCCATGTAGCATTTCTTAACTTAAGTCCAGATCCTCCGGGACTAATTTTTCCACTTCCAACCGATGCTTTTGAAACGTAAGTGAAATTATATTTTTTCATCATGATAGAAAACATTTCAGCATGGACACCTCGTTTATTGATCAATCTAATACTTTTCTCTGGAAAATTTTGCATTTTTTCGCTAAAGAAAGACGCAGGGACTTGAGTACTGGCAGCCAGTCGCAGTACATGACCAAAAAAATTGACAGTGTAGTCAGGAAAGATTTTTGACAACCGATTTTCTTTAAGATTGAGCTTAACTACTTTAGGCATCCCATATTTTTACAGTAAAAACAAAGTGTGTGTCCATAGTCAGGCTATTATTTTGCAATGTAACACTCAACTTAATATTTAACCTGAAGTGACCACTTGGAAATCAGTATTTCATGACTGTGACGTTCACTGTTGCTAATAAAAATGAAATAGTCTTCATCTCTTCGAACAGTTTCATTTTTTCTGGGAAATAACATTTCACTAACCCTTTTCCGCATGTCGACACTTCGTTCGTTATTTTTGCCTATAGAGTGAATAGTATCAAAGAAGAATAAGTGGTGTGCCGAATTAAATCGTGATGTTTTCCCAGTTTTCTGGTAAAAACTTCTGTCGGGTTAAGGATACAAATTGGTTTTCCAATAGTGGCTTGCAACAAAAATACGGATTCGGCAAACAAAGACGAGTCACTTTGTCTTCCTTTGGATTTGTTTTGAAATCTGTCCTAGCTTGCACTTGAGCCTACCAAATTAATTGAGAATTTCAAAAAATGTTGATTTATGAGTTTTGTTGTAAAAGCTTCGAGTAGGTCATGCATGGCCATCAGAATTTCCAAATTAAAAATACAAGTAACATTCCAAAGTATTTCATTTCAAATAGTGAAAAATATTGAAAATTGTTACAATTAAAATAATTAAATATATCCGAGTTGTTAGTTGTATGGATTGGAAAAAATATCCCATTACATTGGTCACTGCTCCACGGTGCATTGGTTTCGATCGATGAACGTAACAATAGCCTTATTAAATCGCTTTTTGAGATAATATGCATTAGCTGTCTGTATTTATTTTGTGTGCGCAAGAGAATATGCATCTGGCAAGTGATTACGATAATATCACTGAAAATGGAAGTCTTAATTAACCTTTTACTCTACCATTCCGTCAAAACATGATTACCTAGTTTCCGTCTGTTTGGTTGGGTGGTTAATCCCAACAATGTCATGTCAAGTCGGGACGATTACTCGGCACGCACGATTGCTATACATTTTATTATTTCTATCATTATTATTAGATGCTATAACCATTTTGGACGTTCTATTGACAGGCGCCAAAAATCGCAAATTATCTCTATACGTTCTATTTCAGGGAGTGCCTCTTTTTTTCGCGATCTGAAGATCAGCAGTAGGACAGATTTGAATTGAATAATGTTTTTAGTTCCTATTTCCTATAATTCCATAAATGAGTCCCTAAATCGGTTTCTAAAAATTAAATAAATAATTAATATTCAATGTCAATGAAACATTTCCAACTTAATAAAAATTCAACAAATTTCGACAACCATTCAATGTGTATACATTAATTTCTAGAATTACATTCGATTAGAATGTCACTCGTGGCACTTTGTGACTTTTAGTTTTCTGCAGAAACATACATTTTATACACATTTTAGTCTTTTACTTCATTGCCTTCTTTCTTGCTGCATGATATTGATACGCAGGAAGATTCTTCATACACTTTGAGCAGGATAAGACTTGACCCAAAGAAATCAATTAATTAATGTTGAAATCAACTCAAATACAATTAACATGCACACAATACCTGCATTTTAGATATAATTAAAGAAATATGAAAATATAAGTTTTCATTTTTAGTAATGTTTCCAAGTTCCAGGGCAAAGATATAGATTTTAAAATTGTCAATTTTTGAAAACTTTGAACATTTATTACTTTTTCTTTCGATATTGACTACCGTTCTATAAAAGCTAAATAAACTAACTATCGAATTTTAAACTTTGTACATTTTTGAGTTTGACAAACTAGTGTCTTGTGTTATTTTCTTCATTAATGTTACGAAATAAAGACATCAAAGATGAATTCATTTTTGGGGGAATGCGTTGACCTTGTCGCCTAGCTTCAGAGTTTGTGATAATATCTCTAATTTCTTCTTCAGTTTTTTCCGATAATTCGTCTGCAGTCAAAAGACATTCAGGAGCCAACGGCTGATTTTCTGGAGTCCAAAGCCAGGATTCAACTTTTGGAAGTGCCATCCTTGTCATCGTCTTAATTTCGTTTTCGATTACTTTGCAGCTGTCGTCCAAGGGCTATTTAAGATTTAATCAAAACTTATTAGTGTCTAATATTGCTAATAAATTTTTGGGAATGTTTTTAACGGATTGGGGTTTTAAAAGCGAAAATGAAATTGTAGTAGTGTGTTCTATAAATCTCCCTTCCAGATAAATGTCAACTCACCAGATCGTTATCATCTAATCCAAACGGGTTTTCGATTTCATATCCAATGCACAAAATTCCCAAAAGAGTAAAACCGGCCAAAGTAACTGCCGGAACCGTCCACCAATGCAAATCTCCAACGAGTTGATAGGGCAGACAAAGCAAATAGAGCCAAACTGCATGATGCAAATGAATGGCATAGGCTAAAGGAATCGGTGTCCTGACTATTCTTTCGAATCCAACGAAACAGTCCATGAGATTTCCGATAGCTAAATTAAATAGCAACATTAGTAATAACGTTATCATTAATAGAGACAATTTTAATACTCAAAAATTATTAATGCATAAAATGCAGCTGAAGCTATTTTGTGACCTATAAATTATAACTTCATAATAAATATTTAATAGTCCAGGAAAGTCATGTTGCGTCACAAAAAATGGCATTAATTTAGAACGTTGTATTGATTAATAATGTATCTTAATTAAGTATAAGGGCTATATAAATAATTGGCGTTATTTTCAAGATCCATTCCTGTACAAATTGTTTGGATGTGGTAATTCATAATTGGATACATTGTAAACAAAACAATTTTTACAGAAGGCGTTTGTAATTGTTATGTCTGAGTTTTGAAGGTTAGCTGCTGTTTACATTATTACAGCTTTACATTATTTAGGTGTTGTCGTCAAAAAAGAAGTAGGACAAGTTATGCAGATTACGTATCGTTTGCTGCATAAAAAGTGGAAGAATGTTGTACACATTTTACGTGGAGAAATAAGTGGACCTATGAATATGATGGAATATGAATGAATTACAGTATTTCTCTACTACAAGGCTACCTGTTACACATTCACTGGTTTAGTTATGTAATGTTCTAGTATTATGTTATCTTTGTTTACTCCTCCTCCTTCTAAAGTGAATACAAATACAAATATATACAGTTTGTATTTTGTATTGAAATCAGATTTCTACGAGCCCGTAACCCAAGGGTAGCCGTAATAAAACAGGTATATTCCACGTGGGCAAGCTCACACAAAAAGTATCTAGCCCAAATAGGATTGTGAATAAAAGGGCCAACACAGCAGCCAACTACTTTCTCACATTCTCATACAGGGGACACGATCCGAGGAAAATGGATACGAACCTCCCTCATTAGATAAAATTAATGGGTTTCCTGAAATACATTCTGACTGGTAGTTTGAAAAATAAACGTGATTTTATAACATGAAAACCTACAGCAAGCCGTAACAGACGCTCGCTTGAGAGCAATGGGGACTGTGTATGTACACAGTTTAAAATATATTATATTAGCCTATACAAAACAGAAACACTAAATTATTGATTTCTTGCGATAAAATCACTAAATTATTGATTTCTTGCGATAAAATCACTAAATTATTGATTTCTTACCTAAGAAACAGTAAATTGTTGATTTCTTGCCATAAATTGATTTTTTGCCTTAGGAATACTAAATTGTTAATTTATTGCCATAAAAACCCTAAATTATTTATTTCCTATACCTTGCCTTGTGGTTACACTAGACTGTGCCAATTTTTACTACGGGGAGGAAAGGTGCCAATTTACTTGTACAGACTGGGTTTCTTTAGTATCATTAGCCCTGTAGTAAAATTACTCGTTACTAGTTACTACCCGTTGCTAAGCAACCATTTCGACAAAGCAGCCTTAAACCATGCAAGGAATATCTCAAAATAAATCAATTGCAAACTTTTAGTTAAAAAAGGCTCACAAAGCAATAAATCGCTGGGACAATATACCAAATTATTTTGTATATATATGCTAAATGTAATTATCGTAAAAAACATATTAATTTTGGAAATGCTACTCATCAGAGATTTTAAACCGCATATTATTTTTATGATTGTTTATATTGTACTTACCACCAGTCATCGTCCATAATAAAGAACCATCACATAGTTCCCTAGCTCGCAAGTACTCGATATACGACTGCAAATAAAATGCCAATTCAACAGGGATGTTGGTCGGAGTTGACCATTCGTGAGCTTGAAAGTCAGATTCTTTGGGTTTAATACTCTCTTTCCGGATGTCAATCGACGTGTCATCTTTGGATTTCTTTGTACATGTCTTAGTTTCGACAGGTGGTTGATTGGGAGTGTTTACAAATTTCGGCAAATGTTTTGTCAAATTTTTAATTTCTTCCGAATCATATTCGAAGTCGTCTCTCAAATAATTTTTCGTTGCATAAGCAAAAGCAATGAGAATATTAAGAGCAGTTTTTTTCTCGACGATTTCTCGAACACTCGGCTCCTTCACACCAATCCAAAGTAATCTTGTAATTGTCCGAATGTGCTGGGTCATAGTTGACCACAGACGTCGACCTTCATAGTATCTAAAATAATTGCAAATAGTTTCAAAGTTATTATTATAAATAATAATGTTTAAAATAATTTAAGACTAAAATAAATTATAATAACATCTATTTAGTTTAAAAATATAATTTAATTTGCACATGCGTTAATTATCTATTTGAAATTAGTCCAATAATTTTCCCAAGAATAATTAAAAAAACACATACGGACCTTAAAATCATAAAAAATAACTTTAGATTAGAATGAGCAATACATATATTATAATTTCAGATACATTCAAAGAAATACAGACGTAAGAAAATTGTTACACAAGATATTATGATTTTACCTGTCATATGCAGTATTTGTTCTGAAAGCCAAAAGAAGTGAGGTCACTACGCCCAAAACGGAGATTAAAGTTTGCTTCTGAGGAAAACTAAATGTTTCACTGTCATTGGCCACCAGAAAACTTATTAGAGTCGTGTATAATGCTAAAAATATAATTTGTTTCCATATTTTGGTAATGACCGTTCCCTTCAAATGGAATGCCAGAGTCAGGCGAGGAAAACACGACGAAAACCGCATAACTGCAACAGACGTAGAATACGTTGTCCAGAATTTCGCTAACAATGTTGATAGACTGGTAGAACAAAGCTTAATATGTTTATTCTTCCTTCGTGCATCCAAAGAGATGAATCTTGAATCTTAATCTTGCGCCCAGGCAGAAGGATACTTTTTCGTATGTGTACTTTGCTAATACACATGTATGGTGATTTCTACGTTGTTACATAATTGAGAATTGAGATTTGAGAGTGTGTAAGTGAGTAGCCATCCCTATGATCTGAATAAATTTTTTGTACATACTGGTGTACATTACAATATTATAACTACCTTTTTAGTGTTGAGTTGACTATAGCCATATGCCATATATTAGATGATTGTCACGTTGGCAGCCAAATTTCTTATAACAAAAAGGTTGCCTGAACCCGGCCACATCTCAATAACGAACTTAAGGTGTCACATTTCAGCCTGCATGGTTGTATTTTTGGTACCTGCTCAAATAATTGATATTATAGTGGAAGTGGGTACTCAAATTCACTGTTTGGGAAATTAAATTGAAAATTGATTGAATTTCAAATTACTTTTCAGATTTTGATAACGTAATTTGTAGATTTGATTTGCAATTGCCAAATTATGAACTACAATATCCCTATCGTATTCAAAAATTTTGAAATAAATGGTTAAAAATTTTACATTTATATACCTACGCAGTAAAAATTTATTAGTTGGGTTCATTGAAAAATGTTGTCATTTAAGGATATTGAGTAATTTATTTCTACCAACAAATATTATGTGCACAGTTTCGAGTGGGAAATGAAAGAAGTTGGAAATTTCCCAATTTGGAAATTTGGAATCCCATTTCTCAGTGGGAATGAAAAAGGCCAAGTGGATGGGAAATCGAAAAATCGAGTGGGAAATGAAACATAATTGCTAATTTTTGATAAATTATGAGCTTTTTGTTGATCTATTTGCTCCTAATCGTTCTTAAACACACTAATACATCCAACTTTATTACTCTTAACCACTAAATTCATCATTTAATTTCTGATTTATAAATTTAAAAAGTTTCAAATATTAGTATATATCAGTAGTCAGAATATAATCCAAGGAGTCGCTATTCTGAATAGTTACTTGAAATTGCTGTATGATGAACAAAACGTATACCAGAAGCAATTTTCGTTCATTTCCCACCCTATTTTATCATTTCTCGGAAATTTCCCACTATTTCCCATTTCCCAGGTGTCCAACAAAAATGGGCGGGAAATGGGAATATCCGAAACTATGATTATATGTATACCTTTGCGTTACATATTAATAGTATATTATGTATTTACGATAAGTAAATAGCGTCTTGTAAAAATGGATAGTGCTAACATTTTAACTATATAGGCAACACAATTTGACTGAAATGCAGAGAACAACGACGCCCAGTTTTAAGCAGCCACAAATGGGCCACCGTCATATTATACTACCATATAATGCGTATTTCTTGAATAGACACAAATTAATACACTTCTTGTAAAAGTCTTCAGATAATATATGACTTGTAGCTACCAAATGATGCGCATATTTATTACCAAATTAAAATAACTCATAATTGTCTTCTTACGGGTATACAGTGTACCTACCTTGTGTTCGTTGACCAACCGGTTAAAATGGTTGGCTGAAGTGGCTAACCGGTTTACTGAATTTCGTTGCTAGCCAGTAGCCGAAATGGCCAAAACTATAGCTAAAGATAGAAAATAGGAAATGCATGCATTTCGTGTATACATTTGTACCACAAACTGGTGAACCCATTTCAGTTTCCAGTTTCAATTTCAATTCCAGTGTACTCGAATGTCCCGTGAATGCTGTTTATGCAATTTATTGTTTATAGCAATATTGCAATTTAATTTATAACATGCCTAAAATTGCTACCATTTTATTTACTCACCCATTAAAAATTGTGTCTATGGTTAATTTTCGGCACTTACGGCATTTACAGCATGTGGCATCAAAAAATAATTTTCGGAATGTCGATTTTATGCTGTTACACTCACTGTATTGAGACAAATCCAGATAATCCAGAAGAAAGCAAAGTTTTAAATATTTGTGTTCTCGATAGATTTGCATCTGTTGAACAACTATAGTTTTCAAGGACTGTGAGTTTTTATAAGAACCAGGTACAATATCTATTAAGCCAGCTCACAACAGGACGCATAATTTGGGAACCGGATTGCCAGTTGCAAAGATTTGGTTTGAAATGATGAACAATAATGATTGATATAGCCCATTCAAGACGATGATGACCCGGTAAAATAAGGAAAATCAAATTAATATTTAACAGTAGACTCAGAAGGTTTGGATGCATGACGAACAAGTCAAGAATATAAAGTGGAAACGCGAGGGAATTGCTTCGATAAACTTGTTATCTTCTACACTTATTGCAACTTGGTTTCTATTAAACGTGCACCAACTCCCAAGGTTGAATTTTGGCATAATAATTTATTACATACCTAAGTGTTACAGTGTTAGTGTAGGTTATGTTGGAGGCCGTTGTGGTTCCACTTTCAGATATATAATTTTTCGATGTGAGAATTCAATAAGATTTTACAAATAAATGCTTTTAACTCAATATTCCTTAATATCCGTGTAGTTGGAAAATATAGCAATCTTTTTTATAAAACCAACGTTTTTTCCCTTTTTGCTAAACTTACGCATAACGTAATAGTTAGCCTAAATTTGCCTAACCATAGACAAATTAAATTTTAAATGAATAATAGTGTGAAATAGTGTTTTAAATCAATGGAACACTAGTCTAAGAAAATAAGACTACAAAATGGCATAGTATTTCATTTATTTTTTAATGCAATTTTTACAATTTAAAAAAAGAAAGAAAAAGCAGTCAAATTTTAAGTTTTCATGCTCACGCTTTTATAAAAAAGAAGAAAAAGCAAAAAGGTGCTTTTTAGTTCCTTGCAATTGACTTCCCTCAGTTCTCTTGCCGCTTGTCGATTGTGATTTTTGAAATAAATTAACCCAAATACGTTCAGATAACCACCAACTCTTTCTTTTTTAAAAATGAGCTGACCATTTGGCAAATGATCAAATCTGCCAAGTTTTTTAAGTCTAAGAGCTAAAAATGTATGTGATCTATATCTTGTATATTAAATCAGCAATGATCTATAATGCTGCCATTGCTTTCTGACTCTATTGTAAAAATGTATTTATTAATTATACTGATAACATAATGGAACTGGCTTGTCTACCCAAAAACTGTTTCGTGCGTGACTGTAATATTTAGCATAATCTAGAGATTTCCAGCTTCTGAATACTACTATCGGCGGTTCTGATATGTGGACAGTAGATGTGGAACTTACATTAAAAAACCTGATAAGCCCTGCTATAATCATTTTTTAGCTCGTACTTGAATGTGAACCAAACCACAAGGTCAACTTGTAGCATCCCAAAGTGAAAGAGTGTTAGCGTAGTTTAGGTTGGCTCCAGTTGAGATTCCACTTTCAGATGCGTAAGTAGGTATGCAAAACTTTTTTTCAAAAAGTCAGAATGGAATTTAAGATATTTATTAATCGCATCTGCCTCCATGTGCGTCAGTTGGATTTTTTTAATTGCTTCTCAGAACTGAAGCTAGTTATATATTATTATTATTTCAATATACGACAAGATATTTCGCCCTCGTGTGAGGCAGATGAGAGGGTATAAACTTTACATTGTAATAACCATTATGTTTTACAAACTTGTGTGTTAAGAATTAAGATCAAAGGAAAATAAATAAATTTGCATCGACAAAATTGATATGCTTTACAATTTTTACAATTTGGTTCCTATTAAGGAAGTGTGGGCGTGTAGTAAAATTCCACTTGTTCCCATCGTTGCCCAAAAAGTTTACATGTAAAATCACAGAAAAATGATTTGATGACGGACATGAGGCCCCCTTTTGAATTTGTATTTGAAAACATGAACGAAAAATCGATAAAAATTGCTTACAAGTATTTCCTTACTCAAAATCAAAATCTTTAAACTGAATTGTCAATGCTTTAAAAAATATTTTTGAAAATCAGGCTTTCATACTCGTCTTAGAAAACTTCGTAGATTTTGGAAATGAAAACCATATTACTGTACGTTCAGCCGTTTTCGCTCAAAGTCCCCACACCCCCTTAAAATGTGAACCAATTCCAAAGTACAAGAATAAAAAATTCTAGTCAACAGTTATGCTTTTGTTCAAGTCTTACTGAGACATGAAACTACGTATCCATATAAATATGCCCTTGAAATTGGATGTTCATATAGCGTGTTTCATTATTATTAGGTAGGTGCTATAGAATAAAAAGCTCAGCAAATCATTTGCCAAACGTGCACTTAATTGTACATTGTTACGAGTTTCATAGCCTTGCTGATCTCTCCGCTGGACAACCTTAGGGCGAGTAGTATTTTTCGCCAAACTTATACTTGTCATCACCAAAATTTTACCGTCTCGTAATATTTACCTCATAGATATTTTAGATATTTCTTAGCTTTGAATATTTCCCTTTCCCATACTTATTTTGTTAGACATCTGGAAAACATGTGCAATAGTGTGAAATAACGCAAAAAATTGATTTCTGGGAGGCAATTTAATTTAAGTCCTATTTCTCAATATTTCTAGCATTTTCCATTTTATTTTGTTACCCACATTTCCTATTTTATTTTGATATTTTTTAGAAATTTCCTAGTCGAAATCTTGAAATATTTTCTAGAGCGACTATTATACTGACGTGAATACTAATTAGGTACTTTATACTTCATTGCATTAAGACGCTTGCATTTATTTACAATATTTGGTTTAATATGCCAAATAAATAAATATGAAGGAACAGAAGAGAGTGGTATTATGGTAATTCAAAGAAAGCGGAAAAGATAATTTATTTGCTATAATACTCGGAGATTCTAGTATGATATTAACAAAATTATTATTTCACAATTAACGAAACCTGCTTTGCTAGTCAATGTAGCGGTCAAGGATATTAGGTAGCTTCTGATATATAATTATTTAAAATTATATTATGTCACTCTACCATACAGTTTTGTTATCGTTGTGTGAGCATCTTTTAAAGAAAGCCTTAGTGCATTGAAGAAACCTGCACAATATCTGTTCTTCGTTGCAAGTTGCAAGCAGGAACAAAGAAAAAACTTGATTTGGGTTCCGGCCGACTGACATTCAA